>PITA01005956.1:29122-105043 GCA_004023965.1 Spilogale gracilis
CTGGGTGGCTCAGTTGGTTAAGCCGCTGCCTTCGGCTCAGGTCATGATCCCGGAGACCCGGGATCGAGTCCCACATCGGGCTCCCTGCTCGGCGGGAAGCCTGCTTCTCCCTCTCTCACTCCCCCTGCTTGTGTTCCCTCTCTCGCTGTGTTTCTCTCTGTCAAATAAATAAAATCTTTAAAAAAAAAAAAAAAAAAATTTAGACACAGACTTATAGTGTGCATAAACAATGCCTCACACTTAGTCGGTGCTCACTAAAAATGGCGGCTGCTATGACCATTCTTGTTACTAGTTCTAGGCATCCATGGTGTAGTGCATCCAACACTAGGCTTTAACTTCTGCCTCAGAATATGTCCTGACTCAGTCCTGTATTACCTCTCTGAACTTGGGCAAAATTTTTACCTCTAAAATTAAAAATTTTCACCTCTTGTGATATATCAAATCATTCGATAAATTTTAAAATTCTGTACAATGGGAAATTATCATTATTTTGAGAATGTTATTTTCTGGCCTGTATTGTAAGATTACACCTGTAGGATAACCTTGCTATTTATGAATCACATTTACCTGCTTATCTACTATCTTAAGATTCTCTGATGTGTAGCTGATAGATTTTTACTAGAAATTACCACAGTGAACTGTATAAGATGTCAGATATAAAGTTTTTGGGACTGAGATTTTCAAAATGGCTGATTCGGATAAAGGCTTATTCAGCAATGTATCTACCTTTTTAAAATTTGTCAGTGTCAAGTGAATGTTGGTAAAGGAGCCAGACTGAAAGATCTACAAGGTAATACCCCCTCTTTATTACACTGGACATACTAAATTCATCAGCCAGCCTTAGCCAGGAGCCTCTGTACCAACCTAGCTAGGATCACCACAGGCCAGGAATGGGCTGTTCAGTCAAAAGACCTCCTTGATTTCTGCCCTCCCCTCTCCTGGGGCAGATTTTAAGCAAAGCCTAATTAGTGGTGGTGACACCTGCCCACCAATGAATGATGGAAGACCATCAGCTCGTGTCTCAAGATCACTGAATGTCTAGTAGGTTGTGAAAATATTTGGTCATGACTCATTCACCACTTGGACGAGGTTCAAAGTGGGGAAACTCATTTCTAGTTCCTTCAAGTAACCATCTACCTCCTGTGAAAAAAATACATAAAACCACCTAAATCTAATCTTATACCCTCTAGGATTTTGGCTTTTTGCAGGTTGACAGTTGTACATAGCCATATAAATAAATATTCTTTTACTGTGGCAGATCTCTTTGCATGTGTTTGTTACATGACATTAGTTTAAAAGATGAGAAAATTTTTAAATATATTCATGTTGAAATATTCTTTTCTTCTTGCCTATAATTTTCACACTGTTGAAACATGACTTATGAAAACAAACAGTAAACTTTTTTCCCATGAATACTTACAAAGTGAAGCTAGTAATTTTCCTCTGGTTTTTCTGCAAAAATAGCAATTTTGTTTTTTTATTTGGTGTTTGAATCTTTAATTCATTATATTTTTGGCAGTGACATAAATAAAGTGACATATAGAGAACATTGTGCCAATTTTTTTTAAAGATTATTTATTTATTTATTTATTTATTTATTTATTTATTTATTTGACAGAGAGAAACACAGCCAGAGAGGGAACACAAGCAGGGGGAGTGAGAGAGGGAGAAGCAGGCTTCCCACTGAGCAAGAAGCCCAATGTGGGGCTCGATCCCGGGACTCCAGGGATCATGACCTGAGCCGAAGGCAGTCGCTTAACCAACTGAGCCACCCAGGCGCCCCAATGCCAATTTTTATTAATACTTTTTTCCATATTTTTTAATTCCCTGTATCCTCCTTTGTTTTAGTCCATTTAGACTCTTTTTTTTTTTTAAGATTTTGTTTATTCATTTGAGAGAGAGAGAAACAGAGAGAGCACAAGCAGAGGGAGAGGCGGAGGGTGAGGGAGAAGCCGACTGCCCACTGAGCAGGGAGACTGATGTGGGACTTGATCCCAGGACCTGGAGATCATGACCAGAGCAAAAGTCAGACAACCATCTAAGCCACTCAGGCACCCCCAAGAAGTTTTTTTTTTTTTTAAATTTTTTCCCTAATGGCCATTTTTGTTGGACTCTTTTAGCTTTTTCTTAGCTATTTACTACTTCCCTATCTTACGTTAAGGGATTTAAAAAACAAAGTCAATATCAAAATATTCAAAGGGGCAAATAAAGTCTATTGATTAAAATTTTTGTTCTCATCAAAGATTCTATATCTTTTAAGGCATATAATATTTTCCTTAGAAACATCTAGAAAATATATTATACAAGGAAGTAGATAAATACCTAGGTGCTGCAAAATTATTAAAATAAAAGAAACAGCCACGTATCCATCATCAAGGTTAAGAAATAAACCATACCTGTGTACACCTCCCAGATCACGTTCTTTTCCCTGTCTGTATTTTGTATCCAACTACATGTATGTAATCTTACAGTATGTTTAGCTTACTGGCACTAAACTTTATAAAAGTGGAATCATAATGTATGTTGTATGTTTTCCATGCCTTACATCTTTTGCTCAAGATTGTTCAAGATTCACTTTTGTTGCTATGCAGTACTGTATCATTCATTTTCCTTGCTGTAGGAAATCTCAATATATGAATGTAACACAATTTATTTCTCCACTCCACAGAGCACACATAACAATGTAGCAACAATAGCTTAACATGTTTTGTTGAACATTTGTTTTGATAAACATTTGTGGTTTGTTAAGAACAATGCTGCTATGCATGTTCTTATACAAGTCTTCCGGTATGTAGATGTAAGATTTTTCTCTTATGAGTAAAATTACAGGGTCGAAACATATGCGTATGTTCCACTTTAAATGCCAAATATTTTCCAAAATGTTTGTACCAATTTACATAAGCACCAGCAGTGACTAAGCGGACAAGTCCTCTTGTTCTGGCACAAACGGATATTGACTCACTTTTAAGTTTTTACATGATATTTTACCTCCTTGTGGTTTGAATTATATTTCCTGATTACAAATGAGGACAGACACATTTTCACATGTTTATGAGGTATTTGTTTCCTATTACAAAATGCCTGTTTATGCCTATTGCAATTTTGACTTAGGTTGCCTTTTTCTTTTTGATTAATAAGAACTTTTACCTATACTAAGTGCTAATTCCTGTTTACAGATGCTGCATCTATTTTCTTCCAAGTTACAGCTTGTCTGTTTATTGTCTTCATGATGTATTTTCAGGAACAGAAATTCTTAACTTTAATTGAATAGCTCACTTTATCATTTTCTTTATGATTGTATCTTTTGTATCTTGTTAATGGATCTGTTCCTACCCCAAGCTTGCTGTCAACTTAAAGGTTTATAGATTTTTATTTTATAAAAAGAAAGTACCTTGTATATATGGAAATTACCTTGTATATGTGGAATTTCATATTTGTGTATAGTGTGAAGTAAGGACCCTATTTTTTTCTTTCAAATAAATAACGACTCTCCCAGAATTTTAATTGACGATCCAGCCCTTTCCCCACCAACCTGCAATGTGAGCTTAGTTAGAAGTCATTTGTGTATGTGTTGGTGGATTTATTTGGTTCTATTGCTATTTACTCATATTCTTTATCTTTTTTAAAAAATATTTTATTTATTTATTTGTCAGAGAGAAACACAGCTAGAGAGGAAACACAAGCAAGGGGAATGAGAGAGGGAGAAGCAGGCTTTCCACTGAGCAAGAAGGCCAATGCCAGGCTGGATCCTGGGACTCCGGGATCATGACCTGAGCTGCAGGCAGATGCTTAATGACTGACCCACCCAGGTAGCTCATGTTCTTTATGTTGATACTTCTTTATCTGTTCTTTTTTTTTTTTTTAAGATTTTTATTTATTTTTTGACAGAGAGAAACACAGCGAGAGAGGGAACACAAGCAGGGGGAGTGAGAGAGGGCGAAGCAGGCTTCTCGCCGAGCAGGGAGCCCGATGTGGGGCTCGATCCCGGGTCTCTGGGATCATGACCTGAGCCGAAGGCAGTCGCTTAACCAACTGAGCCACCCAGGCGCCCCTCTTTATCTGTTCTTTATCTTGATACTTCATATCTGTTATATTTTTGATACATTATAATAAGTCTAGATATATGACAACTTAGCTTAATTTTCAGACATGTTTTTGCTGTTTCTAAGTCTTTTTGTTCTTTATCTTGATATTTTATATCTGTTATATTTTTGATACATTATAATAAATCTGGATATATGACAAATTAGCTTATTTTTCAGGCATGTTTTTGCTGTTTCTAAGCCTTTTTAATGACACAGATTTTAGAATTCATTTGTTTTATCCCTGTAAAAACTCTTTTTGGAATTTGAGTGGAATTGCTTTTAATCTATAAATCAATTTGGGAGAAATTGCATCTCAATAATTCTTGATATCCCTATCAAAAAACGTGATATGACTTTCAAATAGCAAAGATTACTAAAAAATTACTTTCAATGGTGGTTCATAAATTTATACACACACATTATAGAGACTTTTTTTTAAAGTTTACTCTTTTCTGTTTCTATTGTGGTTTTAAAAATATCTTTGTATATATTTTAAATTGGCAAATATTATAAATAAACCAAAATTCACAAAACATAAAGTTCAGCTTAATTATCTGAAATACAAAATAATCATATGACCATCCACCAGTTGAGCACAGTACACTGGGAGCTCTCTAGAAGCCTGGCTTATGTGCTTTCCTGATCATAACTTCCTCCTAATGTTTCCCTCTAGCTACTCTTCTATCTCTTTTCTTCTTCATAGTTAAACATATGAAAAGAATTATCTAAATTTGTTGTTCCACTTCATTTCTTTGTTGATTTCTCAACCATCTGCAGCATGTCTTCTGCCCCTCTCCTAACTGATGTCACCATAATTGGCAATGACAGTAAATCTAAGGAACATATTTTAGGTTTTATCATAATTTTTTTCTCTGGCTTATATGATATGACTGACCATTTTTTTCTTTATGAAACTCTCTCTTCACTCTGATTCAAAACTCAACATATGTTCTTCTACCTACTTAGCCACACCTTCCTAACCTATTTATTTATTTATTTTTTTCCAGAATTTTCATGTTCTCAGTGGATTCTGTTCTGGGTTCTTTTTTGTTCACTCCAAATATGCAGCCTGGTAACCTCATCCATTCCAGTTCTTTCAGTTATTATTGATAGACTGACGACTCATCCTCATTTCCAATCTCCTGAACCTCAGGTATGCCTACCGTACTGCATATAACATAAATCCTCTGGATGTTTCCCAGGTATAGAACACTCAGTGTCCCAGGTCGAACTTATCATCTTTTCTCCTATCCTGTCATCCTTCTGCAGTCGCAATCATAGCAAATGCCCCAGCAACTCAGGAAGTTGTCCAAGGCAAAAACAAAACCAAAACCAAGAAAAACAAAACCAACTAAATAAAATCCAAAAAACAGAACAAAACATAACTAAAAGCCATTCTTGATTGCTTCTCTTCTTTAGCCCCTGAATCTGATAAATTATTATTTCCTGTTGATTTTAATACCTTTTGAATCTCTCTACTTAATTTCATCTCCACTAACATCACCATAGATCAGCCTCCATCATCTCTTTCTTGAATTTTGATATGTGATTTCCAAGGGATTCCCAGCTTCCCACAGTCCTCATTCTTCTATCATTGTCTTTAGTCCAGCCAGAGTAGTCTTTATGAAGAAAAACATGACCATCCTCTCCATTATTAAGACTTCTGATGGCTTTTCATTTACTCAATTAAAAAACAAACAAACAAAAAACAAAATAAAATAAAAAAAAACATAAAAAGCAACTAAACAAAAGAGACAAACAACAACCAAAATTCTTTACACAGTGAACATGGACATGTATAATTTGATATCTTCTCCTCTTCCCATTTCCTCTTCGTTTTCTCTTTTTAAAAGTTTCCTCCTCTCCCCCAATCTTCTACTACATAGCTTACCTAATGTTCTGCCTTCCCCTCTCCTAAAGCTCATTATACTATGTGTATCTACAGGTTTACTTTTGTGAGTAAGATTACCAAAGTTGTTTATTTAAAAAATTTTCTAATTTTATTTAAATTATACTTACTAAATACAGTATGATATTGGTTTCTGGAGTGAGATTACCAAAGTTTTTAACAAAAATGCTAAATAACAAAATGGTTTTGACTAGTGTAAAAAAAAGTCATGATGTGGAAAATTTAATGACAATAACCTGTATTATTATATTATTAACTCATTTTGCAGTAAGTTTCATTGCTTATTTATTATAACATGATAATATACTTAATCTGAGAAAAATTCATTTATGAGTTTGATTTTTTTGATCTTTATGTTCTTTTTATTTAAATATAAGACTATCTGGTTCAAAATTTATACCTGACAAGCCTTTCTGTGAAAGCTGAACCGTGTCCATTTGTTCACCATTTTATACCAATTGCCTAGTACAGGGACTGACATGTATTAGGTACTTGTTAAAGAATTGTTACAAGGTGCTTGAGGGTCCTGGGATCGAGTCCCACGTTGGCCTCCCTCTCAGTGGGGAGCCTATTTCTTCCTCTGCCTGCTGCTCCCTCTGCTCATGGGTGCTCTCTTTCTCTCTGTCTCCCTCTCTCTCTCTGGTGAATAAATAAAATCTTTTTAAAAAATTGTTGTGTGAGTGAATGAATGAGGGCAAGAAGAATAAAGTATTGATATTTATCTGGGGAAATCAGGAGAGCTATTACATGTTTATCAAGATCGAGCACACAGCAAAAAAAAGCAGGTATAGTATATGGAGAAAAGTTTGGGGATATAGTGCTTCCATAGTCACTATTTTGTCTTGGTCATTTTTTTTTTCAAGTAGACTCCACGCCTGAGGTGGAACCCCATGAGGGGCTTGAATTTACTTACAATCCTGAGCTGAAACCAAGAGTTGACTGAGCCACCCCGATGCCCCTGTCTTGGTCATTTCTGACCTCTTTTTCAAAATAGCAATTCAGTAAAGTTCTCACTCTTGGAAGAAATTATTTTGTTTAGAAGAATAGAATTGTTTTGGTGATCAAAATATTTTCCCTACAATATTATTCAGGTAAAATCTCTCTTGTATCATTCTGGGCATCCACTACATCTGCTTCTACCTAACCCTACTGGTAACAATCACTACTGAGGCAACTCTAACTATTCTGTAGAGCAGTGGTAAGCAAACTTTATTTGTAAAGGACCAGATAGTTAATTTTTTTAGTTTTGTGGGCCCAAGGGCGTCTTCACAACTACTCACCTCTGACTTTGTAATGGGAAAGCAGTTATAGGTGTGTGTAGCTGTGTTCCAATAAAAATTTGCTTTCAAAAGCTGGTTGAAGGATCTATTAGCCCATGGACCACGGTTTTGTAACCTCAGCTCTAGAGGAAATATTGAAGGGAGGTGGAAAGTTTATGAGAATAAGCCTAAATTAGAGCCCAGCTCTTTATTTGCAGTCATTTTTCTTCTTTCATAAAGGGTCATAGACGATGAATACCAGAGCCTATGTCAGTGGGAAGAGGAGCAATGCAGCTATACCCCCAGTCCGTATTCTGCATGGGCAATTTCACCCAACATATGACTTTGCATTTCCAACCCCCACAGTGACACCTTTGACTATCAGTTTGAAAAGCAACTGGTTTAGAAAAATAGTTTCTTTAGAATAATGGTTTCAATATTTATTTTACATAAGCAAGATATGTTTGAGATAAATTTGGGCTACTTCCAAGGTAGCTGCAGGGACTTCTGTGGTAGATCTGTAAGGCAGAGTTTGCAATTATTTTTAAATCAGGAATAGCTTGGTAACTGAATGTTTCCTCATTGAGAGCACACTAGATTTCCCCAAGAAAAAACAAGCACACTAAGAAGAGTCTGACCACTTCAACAGAATTTTAATAAGTTCCAGGATATGTGGCAAGTGTGGATATGGCAAAGAAAGCAGTCTTTTTTTCTTCCATATGCTTCTGTACATGCAGTATATGTATATATTTGAATACTGTGTCATCAGCACTATAATCTAGTTTGGGAAAGAAATGTCAATAAGAAATCTTAAGCTAAATTCATATTTTATGTTATGATGTTTTTTTGAAAAATTCTATTCCATGATTTCTATCTTGATGCACTAAGAATTAAATATTTCATTCAAGTCTTACACTTGGCAACCTACTGGGACATTTTCCCAACATTTTTAGACTCTATCCACTTGGGTTACACAACAGCTTTTAATAAGAAACTGGCCCAGTTCAAAAACATGTTCTGTAAGTCTGTAAGGGAATATCATTGGAGATTGAAAGTTGTATAGACTCAGGATTTTAAAACAGTGAGAAAAATAATAACATAGTGGCTTTTAATTAAGACTTTATTTTGGGGGGCAGTTTTAGCTTCAAGAACAGTGGCTTTTAAAATTTTAGGATCTCCAGTTGAGCTTGTGCAGATGCTTGGAATTTTCATCTAGAAATTATGGGAGTCTAAATCTGAAGAGTTACCCAGGAATCTTCATCTCTTATTCATTGCTGTAAACAATTCTGAGGCCATTGGTCACAGACTTCACTTTGGGAAACATTGCTCTTAAAGCTTTCTTTTGTGTCTCATGGGTCTGTAGCAAATAGCTCGAGACAGGAATTATATTTCACCTTTAGGTTGCCTCCCAAGTATTCTCTGGTGTATGAAAAATTTTATGATTTGAATTGTGCACTTCATTCAGCAAGATCCTACTGGCTCACACATTCAACAATTATACCATGGAAGCTGCACTAAAGAACCAGATGCTTGGATCCTGCTGTTCATGTGATAGAAGTGATCATATTCAGCAGCAAAATCCAGAGAGATTGGATGAAACCTCATCAGTCAGGTCAGTTTCCAGAAATATAATCCATTCCTAAGAATGAAGAACAATAGTATGCAAGTCACTAAGATCATTACATCAGTCTAGCAACTGAAGAAATTTTTATGTTTTCACCTTGTTTTATATACAGCAAGGGGTCTTAATCCTATAATTCTCTCCACTGACTGCCAAGACTATATTCTAAGAATGAATGGAAATGACATTTCATGAGATTCGCACTTGAAATGATTAAGCATATTTGGTGATAAAAGCTGACTTATTAATAAATAGTCTGGAGACATATACTATTGTGGTTGAAGAGCAATAGTTATTTTCCTAAAAGCTCCATTGTATTCTTTGAATAGTATCTAGTAGTAAATATTTAGGATAAATGTAGCTCATCAAATTATAGTTTCAGATGCCTGCCTTCCTTTCTTCCTTCCCCTCCTTCTCTTCCCTTTCTCTCTCTCTCTTTCCTTCTTTGTGCCTTTTCTTCTTTAAAATGGATGCATGTAAGGAACAGGTTTTTTTTTTTTTTTAATTTTATAATGGCATGGGCTAGTGAAATTCTTTCTCTAATTTTGATTTTATTATTGATCCTATTATCCAACATAATTTTGAACAAATACTTTAGCTTGCTTATGACTGATTCTCTGTTTTTATCCAGGGTATGATGATATTGGCTTTGCAACCCAAGGTACATAAGCAGTTGAAATAACATAGAAACCTTAGCTTGTTCTAAAGTACTAATAAGTGCACACAGACATTCTCATCTTCTATAAAAGATTACATGAATTTAGAGTGGTTTTTTTTTGAAATTGACTTTTATAGGTTTGTTTAATTCACCATTATATTGCTGAGGAGGAATATAGCATGTGCCAGGAAGAGGTCCCTTCCTGGAGCTTATATCGACTGTAATGGTGCCTAGTGAGGAATAAATTGTTGACATTTTTGAAGAGAATATACTCTTTCATGGCTCTGGTGAGCTCCATAACTTATAGCTGACTGGGTCTCTGCTGCACTATCACAATATTGGTTGATTAGTATTATTTTTAGCTTCTTAATATTTAGAAAATATTCAATTGTACATCATGCTAAAAGGATAGAATAATTTCATTTTGGCAGCACTGCCATTGTTTGTGCTCATTTAGATGCAAACCATAAGAACATCTATCAATTCCTCTTTGTTACTAAGAGCTAAGCATTTCTTTCTGACGCTCTCAGGAGACCAATACACACTAGCCTCAGAATCTGCTTTGTGACTCCCACATTCCTCCTGTAAATTTTGCTGACATTGAAGTTCTTATAGTAATTTATTGTTAAAAATATAAGGAGGAAGATAATGTTTAGAAGAAGAAAACTAACCTGTAGAAAAACATCTGAATATTGTCAGAGCCACCTTGTTGAAATTGTGGTAATTCAATGAAATTAATATTAACCTCTGGGAGATAGAACCTAAGAGAACAGACCAAGAACCTGGCAAGGTCACTGTGACCAGGGCCAGTAATTTACTCTCTCTGGACTTCATTTTTCCTGTCTATAATTTGAGATAATAAAATGGATTTTTGTTATCAAATGAGATAATCTGCTTTACAGTGTATTGGGAGCTGGGAAGTGCTACATAAAGTGTGGAGGTACTCTTGGTGTTGAATTCATATTTGTTAGATTAAGAATGTTATGAATTGGAAACTTTAGTCTAAAAATTGACCAGTTTCCAGTGAGCGAATGGTTTACAATTGATTCCAGAAAAAAGCTTTTTTCCCTATTGTTTCTAGAAAATAATTTCTGCACCTTTTTTTACTACCATAGAATACTGAGCAGTCTGGTAATGTGAACTACTTTATGATTCAGATGGGTTATGCCGAGAATGTTCTCTTCTCTATATGGACCAAGTCCTAATAGTAGAAAAATCCAAGTTAATTTTATCTGATCCTTACAATAGTGTTTCTCTGCTCTCACACCGCATTCCCAGAAAATGATTGTTCCTCTGTCAGATTGAAATAATAGCCCGATTAGAGCTTTACAAGTATCAAGGATAAAGTGCACTTGGAGCCCTTGTACACAGCGGTTAAAACACTAATTAGTCTTTCAAAGATCCTTGACAAGAGAAGATAAAACTAGGAACACCGCTCTTCCTTTCTTAGCCTAGTGCATGTGAAAAATGTGTAGTTCACAATTTGAGAGGTAGGCTGGATAAGAAGGGTGTATTTATTTTGAAAAAGGTTCCCAGATAGCCTGGTGATCCTCTTGTTAAGTCATTCCTTCTCCTTTTTATTGTTCTTCTGTTCTGTGGCTATATTTCCATATCAAAAATTTGTAAAACATAAGTTTGTATCAGAGGTAAGGGCAGTCTCTCCAGTGAGAAACAGATGAGAAATTTGATAAGCATTTAAAAAACTGAAATTTATTGAACCCTTGGATCAGTACAATGATAAATAACAGGAAGATATGCTCCTTCTATTAAACCAAATTTGTAGTTTTTATTTTGCTAAGATGAGTTCAAGGATTAGAGATGCTAATGCCTGGGTTATCAAAAATGGAGATATACAAAATATGGATGGGGCAAGATATTATATATGACAGTTTCAGAATTTGTGATATCTGTATAACTTAGTTATTTCCTTCCATCTCCAAACACTTGCAATCAAAAAGCAAGTAGTGTATAAGGAGAGAATTCACTATGACCGTGTGGGCTAGGTTTTATGATTTTGAGTTGTAGAAAAGAGCTGAGGCAAGAAGAATAAAAATGAAAGAAGAAAAAAAAAGTACCACTACGGGAAAATAGACAAGAGCTTTCTCCTTTCTGTTCATTTTATGATAAATGGTATGCCATGTATCAGTGCCAATTTCAGTGATCAGATTAGTGTCATGTAATATGGATTCTGACAAGGTTTGGGGGCTTGGCACTATGATGTTGAAAGCAAGATTTGCTGAGACGTTGGCCTGGGAAATGCAAGGGCAAGGGACATTCTCTGAATCCCTATGAAACATGGGTGTATGTGTGGGTATTTTATAAAATGGATGTTTCAGAGAATTTTAAGTTTCTGTATTCATTCTGTGGATTTGAAGTTTGCTTTATTGGTGACAGTCTCATTTGAAGCTCTTTGTGTATGTAGTCTTATTTGACAGAAGAAGACTATGTTGGCTACCTTGTAAATTATGTTTTCTGGATGTTTTGTATAAGGTCAATACTAACCGAACTGAACTGAGATCGACTTTTATAAAGAGTGGTCAGGGCTGTGGTGTTTTATGGTACAATTCTCTAGGAAATATATAAATAATTAATTGTACTTCCTTTTATTTCAATTCATTTAAAGTGACTTAAAAAACTATGGAAAATAGAACAAATTAGAATCTGATAGAATATTTGCAAAAGAAGGAAGTAAATCCACCGTAAGGAAATGACTTAAGATGGAGAGGGAGTTGGCACAACACAGAAATATTTATGTCAGAAGTTACTCAGTTGCTTTGAATGAGTGCTAAATGTGGCTCTAAAATTTCTAGTAACCAATACGAAATGTTTAGTTATTCAATTTTAAGTGTCCACTAAATAAAACAAAAATTCCTCAGGAAAACATTAGATTATAATAGAGCAACAATGAAAGAACTGTTCTTATTCCTTTCCTTTTTAATTTTTAATTATTTTTTAAAAGATTTTATCTATTTGAGGTAGAGAGTGAGCATGAGCAGGGTAAAGTGGCAGAGGGAGAGAGGGGGGCAGACTCCCTACCAAGCGGGACCCTCGGATCATGACCTGAGCTAAAGGCAGATACTCAACCATAGAGCCACTGAGGTACCTTACCTTTTTAAAAAAAAACAAAATACAATATGTTATAGAACTTTAGCCTTCGAAATAATTTAATATTTTAGAATTTGGAAATCTCCATATTCATTATCTGAGGCTATGATGCCAAAATAGCAGAGTGACAAACTCCAAATCAGATATGCAGAATTTCAACCACATGTTGATTCTGGGCTCTATTATCATCATTTATTACTAATGAATGCCTTTGTTGTTCTGTGTTGTTCTGCAGTGATAAAAAATAAAATTAACACTCATATTTGAAGAAATTTCTTTTAGTCATCCAGTGGAGGCTCATAATATTTTATAATCTCTTCTAACCTGGGAGGCTATACAATATTTTTCTTTTTTAAAAGACATTCAGTGTTCTTCACCTGGATAGTTTTTCTGCCTGATATTGCCATACATTCATTTATGATTCTTTGCAATGAAGGGCTGCATTACATCTGTTTCAAATCAGATTCTCCCTAATTTTATGTATGCCCTCTTGTTCCATCATCTGCACTAAAATTCACAAGCAGACATGATCCATTCCACGCTGGATTTCATCTTCTGTACTACAGATCTATAAAACCTATCTTTACTGCCTTGTTTCACAGGTCTCTTCTGTAAGCATTTGTCTTCTTGGCATTTCTTTCTTTCACCTTTGACCTGAAATCAGGCAAGTTTTGGGTTTTTCTTTTGGCATGTCAATGGCTAAAGCATCTTTCCGTAAAGGAGAAGAGCTAATCAAGTTGGCAATTCAAGAGAGGTCTGTGTATTTTCACTTCTCAGATTTGCAACACCTTCTCATCATTCTCCTAGTGCCTTTTCTTATTTTAAAAATAAACCCCCTGCACAGTGAAGACATCTGGACATTCTGAATAAGTGTCTGGTTGTACGTTGTGTATGTGTTTTCCTTTAAAAGGAAGCAAATTCCAGTCCTTCTGCTTGTGTTCATTCTTAGAGGATTGGTAAAATTCTTACTTTGAATGGAGTCATTCTTTCCCAGCAAGGTAAAGCTTTTAGAAATTTTGTTGGAAACATCTGTGTATGGACAACTCCTTTATCCTGGAAAGCAGCCTGCTCGCACAGTGCTGAGGGATTTGTTTAATTAAGAGGGACAGGAGCCTGCTTTGAATCGTGAAATGGTGCAGCTCTAAATTTTCTAGTTTTCTAGTAAGAACTCTGGTCTTTGCAGCACATCACCGAAAAATAGAAGACAGAGTTTTGCACTTTTAGGGAATATCTTGCTATTTAGATGTGTGGGTTTTGAGATAATAACTTAAGGATCAACTTGGTGACTTCTATAACTCCATTAAGGCTAGTAGATTTGAGTGTACTTGAACATTAATTGCTTAGTACCTACTATTTTTTAAACTTTTGGCCAGTATACCTATATTACTCATATACTAATAGAGATGAACAGTGCATTAGTCATGACAGTGAGTTCACAATCTAATAAGAGAGAGCTTATTGACCAATTAGAAAAAAAAATGAGTTGATTGTTTTTATGCTGATCTTTAGAAAGACCTTTAGTGCAATGGAAAACAACTATTCAACCATCTTCACATAACAATCTTATTTCTTTTAACTTTGTTTTCAACTTCTGAGATTTGAAACATGCTTTGTGGAGGAGGGTTACCAAATGGTTTGCAGTATCTTTGTTGTTCTCCCCATTTGTTCAAACATCTAAAAATTCTTTTGCATTTGTAGAATCAGTGATTTATAATGCTTTGGCTTAATCCTACTGCAAGTGGGTGGACAAATTAAAAATATTTTGGTTTGGTTTTTCATGTGGTCTCCAACTACTGTAGTTACTAGTGACAGTTTTCTGTTCTTGCCTGGTTATTGGCATAATTTGTAACTGGCATACCAGTCAATGACAAATTATTATGTTGAATATTCTCTTGATTGATTGGAGCCTTAAACTATGGTCTTTGGGGTTGGAAGGTGTATTATATTGGGTTTTTATGCTAGTTAGGTATCATGCTATTAGTTACAAATTTAGCCATCTCCCTTTCTTGGTCCACTCTTCTATATTTTTCTAATGAACATTTTTAAGAAGAAGACTATGGGTGCCTGGGTGGCTCAGAGGGTTAAGCCTCTGCCTTTGGCTCAGGTCATGATCTCAGGGTCCTGGGATCGAGCCCCACCTTGGGCTCTCTGCTCAGCAGGGAGCCTGTTTCCCCCTATTTCTCTGCCTGCCTCTACCTATTTGTGACCTCTGTCAAATAAATAAATAAAAAATCTTAAAAAAGAAGAAAACTATGATTAGAATTTATACCTAATCTTCAGTAGGCAATTATTCTTTTAATATGTTCTCTAAACCTTTACATATAGTTGGGATGATCTTGCTGACTAACAGGAAATATCAGGAATATAAGAAATCATGGAAGTGGTAATTGGTTGAGTATTGAGAGATCATCATTATTAAATGGGGCTGGAAAACCATAGGCTGCGAGTCAAATCTGGTCCACCACCAGGTTTTGTAAATGAAGTTTTATTATATTGCAACCACACCATTTGTTTATCTGTTGTCTATAGATATGATTTTGTACTGTGTCTGATAGTTGCAGCATAAGATGTATGGAATGCCAAGCCTAAATAATTGTCATCTAGTCTTTGACCTTGAGGACAGTTCTGTTTATCACTGTGTAACTTGTCCAGTGCAATGGTGAAGTCAGAGTTCAATTTATTTTTCTTACAGTATCTGAATATTTAATTGCCTTGGGCAAACTAGGGCATATGAAAACCTAATATAACATACAAAGTCACTGATTTCATATATATGAATATATTTCAAACTCTTTATAGCTTCCTGTGACAAGACAGCCCACTCTTGAGTGATTTAGTATTTTGATACTTTTATTATGTAATGATATAATGATATAATTAAGTCATTAATTTTAATGACCTCTCAGGAAAGGGAAATAAAATAAGTTGAGTACCTCCTGTGATTCAGACTCTGTGTAGCTTCTGTCCCCAGATGGCATTTAACATCCTGAAAGTAGAATATCAGCAACACAGAGAAGAAAGACATGCTGAGGTCCACAGGAGATACTTTGCTTCTCGTATCCTCTTCCATCCAACTCTCATTTTACCAGTGAGAAAATTGAATTCACTATGGTTAAATAGCTTGACTGAAGTTAGAAATTAGAAAGTAGCAGAGTTGGACACTGAGTACAAAAGGTCTGCAGGGTTCCAAAGCCCATGCTTCTAAGCCACCTAGTATTACCTAGTATTTTATAGATAGTATATCAGGATATAATGTGTCTTCAGAAAAATCTACTTGATTTTTGTGGGCTTTTTATTTAATTAATTTATTTTTTTGAGAGAAGAAGAGAACAAGCAATGGAAAGACACAGAGGTAGAGAGAGAGAAAGAGACAGAACGAGAACAAGCGAGTGAGCGAGCGAGCGAAGCAGACTTCCCTGATGAGCAGGGAGCCTGATGCAGGACTGTATCCCAGGACTTGGATCACAACCTGAGCTGAAGGCAGACACTTAACCAACTCAGCCACCCAGGAGCCTACCTTTTTTTTTAATAGCCCTAAGATCTTTCTTAAAAGATATTAACTACTTGCAACATCTTATAAACCCACTAGGTATTGAGCAGGTCTAATGTAATATCATCTGTATAAGGGGAAAGTAACTACCAAAACCAGACCCACTTCAAGAAACTAACAAAATTTTATAGGAAAAGGGGGACTGGGGCTAAAAGCACTCTCAGCTGTGACTAGATACATTATATCCCTTCAGCACAAGTGGGAAAATGTTAATTTCTCTCCTAATTTCTTCTGTCCAGGCCACTCTTTTCCAAAGGTTAATATTTTTATATGACAAAAGCTAGGAATGACAGTAAGCCAGCAGGACGCTGAACACATTTTTGAGCTTATTATAGGCTCCAAGGTAACAAGGATAAATCAACAAAATGACTCCCCCATCCTGCCATATCTCTTGATGCTAGTTCCTTCTGGTTCCTTATAATTTGTTACTCTACTTCTTGACACTAACTTCATTTGGAAAAAAATTAAGAGTTACACAAGAACTCCAGGCTTGTAAAAATATTTGTAATAATTTAGTTCTTTTGTGACAAATCACTGGCTCTCTTTAACAAGCTGACAATGAAACGAACTTTTCTAAAAATCACAAAATTTTCATGGATGACATATCTGTGGATTGTAACTTTTGTCATCAATTTTTTCCCCTGTGTAATAAGACTGTAACTTGTCTGATTGAATCAAACCCTGAAGCAATTATAAACTGGTTTATAACTATTTGAAATCAAATTAAATCTGCATGTATTTACAGCTTAGGTTTCAAAATGGTTAAATCTAGTGAATTATAACCCTGAACTACTTCAATTATAATTCTTTCTGTTCTTGCATATAGATTTCAAATAATTATGGCCACAGGGAATATATTTATTAGTTTCTTATTTGTGGTAATATAAAGCACATTAGGTGAAAACAAATCAGGGACTAAATACTTTGTTTACTGCTTTATATAGGTATAACAAATGCTAACTTATTTAGGGGTTCTGCTTTCCAAGTGAAATCTGGTGGTCCTGTTGGGACAAAAATAAGAGAATGGGTTGTTTTGGCTCAACTTTTTGGGTAGCTCTAAGCATTAGATTGCATGGGGGGTATAAACTTTAGAGTATGCGGATAAAAAAAGTTGAAAAAATACATATATTTTACATATTCTACATGTAAAATTTTAACCATATTATAACAGAAAACATATGTAGTGCCATTAGTTTGACTTGAATTACTGAACATGCCCATAGACCCTTTAAAATTCTCCAGCATTTTAAATAAGGGCATACAATTCTAAATCTTTTAAGGTGTATGATGATTTTAAATGTTATCAAAAAAATAAAGAAGTTTAGGAGGAAACACTCATACAACACTTAGACCTTAAATTTATAAATAAGGAGATGAATTTCAGTAATAATTAAGCCAGCATTTAAGCACTTTTTTCTGAGTGTACAAATCATGCTGATCTTGTTGTCTGGATATGATTAGCTTATTATGACAGACTGTGAGGTCATTAAGAAAATTAAAATATTCCAGGTGCATTATTCTACTGGCATAATGCCATGGGGGAAATGTGTTTATTCATCTGAAACCAAGAAAAATATAATTTAATTCAGATGGGCAAGATAAAACTCAGTTTAAAACTACTAGTGGCATTTTCCCCCATTGGCACCAAAGAGCACAATCTGAGCTTTTAACGGTATGTTTTAGCAAATCACAAATGTATCTTAAAGGAGTGTTTTCAACCCCAAATTCTATCAACATAGTGAATGAGGGATATATCACGTTTTTGGGTGCTGGTTTGGAATGTTTTTTTTTTTTTTTGCATGAATAATCATATGTCAAGTTTTATGAAAATTAGGTTAATAAACATAGATACACAAAACACATGTCTGATTTATTAACTTAGTAAAAAATCTTGAGTGCCTGCTATGTGTCATGATTTGATTTTAGGTATTTGTTGATGACTAAAAGATTTCTCAAAATACCTTTTATGTTTGGTTTGCTTTGAAATAGTAATTTTTGTTGTGAATAAAAAAATTAAGATTAAAAAATGCCTTACTTCCCAGTTATTTGATTGACTTTTATTTAATTCAGAAGTTGATTTTGCAGTATTGGAAAAACCCAAATATTTAAATATGAAGTCCAGTAAATTTTTTTTAAATATAATATAGGAAATTCTGTTGTTCTTCCTAGGAAAAATAGCATAAGACTAAGACTATGTATACCTTGATTTAATATGAAATCCTTCATGAGCTCCTCAAAATAGATTTAGTCTGTTAAGTCTTTACAGTTTCACAACTGAATCAATACTTCTTACTCAAAATGCTTTTTAAGATTCTCTTTTAACCTATTTTCTCAATTTCTCACAATAATAGGGGAGAAATTGACATTTACAGAATGGTACAGTGTTCCTGATTATGTAGGAATAAACCATACTTTTCTATAACATAAATTTTGCCCTAATAAAGTATGCATGGGAGTGCCAGATCTGAATATACCTGTTATTATTTTTTTTCCCTAAAGCAAGTCTATTTTAATTATTTTAAGTCAGTTCTATCTGCTTAGTCTAATATTAGTAAGTGGCAGTTGGAAAGAAAAGAAAAGAGAAAAATATCTAATTGGATTTAACTTTTTCAGTAGACTACATTGGGGGGCAGGGTGGGAAATTTTCCTTTTAGGAACATAGGCGCCTTTTAAATTAGTATTTTCGCATCACAAGGTGTTCATACATCATGCTGAATGCTGAAAAATGTGATTCAGAACTATAGTCTGGGATACTTCCTTACCTGTCCCATCTTAAAATTCTTGATTAAATCATCAAATCCTATTTCTACTTCTATTTGCATTTCAGGGTAAAACTGAATTCTGTGGAATATCAGCTAAATCTAAATGTTTATAGCCCCCCCACTCCTATTTTTCATAAAATATGGTAAATGTGAGTGAGTTCTTTTTTTTCTTTTTTAAGAGAAGATGAGAGAGAGATGGGGCGGGAGGGCAGAGAGAGGGAGAGGGAGAATCTCAAGTAGCCTCCATGTTCCTACGTGGAGCCTACTGATATAGGGCTTGATCTCACCACCCTGAGATCATGACCTGAACTGAAATTGATTTGGACACTTAAGCAACTGAGCCACCCAGGCACCCCCAAGTGAGTGAGCTCTTAAATAACAGTTCCATTACAAAATAGTTTGGAAAACTGCTGACGTTTCTGCTGTCTAACCTAATTTACATCTTTTTCACATTAGGCCTTGATTACTCAAATTTTGTCTTTTTTTCTTTAATTTAATAGTCTAAAAGAAATATGTAATTTACTTTGAATTTTCAGTGTTTGAAGTGGAATTTAAAAAGTTCTTGTTGTGTAAAAGGCTCCCCAACTATTTAGAATACTACAGTTCTACAAAAATTAAAGAAAACTGAAATGTTATAAAGATTGATAAGACTGAATGCTGAGAGAACAAAGGGCTTGATATAAGTAGTTTGAGATAGAGTCTTTATTCACTGATGAATAAAGGTGATCAGGAAATTAAAGTCAGCACAAAGGAGCCATTGCAGATTTCCAGAGGCATTTTGTAAGGTACATCTGTACAATTGCTAAAGCAGCCATTACCAAGTGGTTGAATTCTTGGCAGATAGGCTTCATTAACCAAAACACAGAAATGAACTTGAGTAATAGACCACATTACATTGCTATCTCTACAGTTCTTATTCAGGCATAAGCTAGATCTTATTAGCTGTGACCTTGGCTGTGCCTCTGGAATCTACAAATAGGAATTAGATTGTTATTTTTCCATAAAAGGAAAAATGGAAACTGAAAGAAGCTAATGTCTGTGGGGACACTTACTGTATACCTTTGCTCTGCAAAGTTTTATTCTGGCAGAAAAAGAACCTGTCTTGAGGAGACCAGGCCTTGTGGAGGCTGACCACCCTCGCTTTAGCCTGCTTGTCCAGGCTTATGTAACAAAATGCTTGTTTGAAGAAGTGTGAAGTAGGTATGCGGGATTTTGTCAAATTTCAGGTGGAGTCATTGGCTACCATTCTTTGTATTTTTCTAAAAGACTTAGGCAAATGTAAATGAAAAGGTATTAAAATGATTGATCTGTTTGGAGGAAAAAAAAAAACAATAATCACTCTTATTTGCTAAAGCAATTCCTATAGAGAAAACTTCCTAGAATTGTTCCATAAATGTATTTTTGCATCTGATACCATCTAATTTTATAAATTACTTTTAAAAATAATCTCTTGATTCTGAATTTTTACTTCAATAGGTTTCACTTTTTCCTCACACTCCTTTTAGTTATATTTTCCTCCCTCTGGCATCACAATATTCTGTGATTTTTTTTTTTTAAGATTTTATTTATTTGACAGAGAGAAACACAGCCAGAGAGGGAACACAAGCAGGGGGAGTGAGAGAGGGAGAAGCAGGCTTCCCGCCCAACAGGGAGCCCGATGTGGGACTTGATCCCAGGTTTCCGGGATCATGACCCGAGCCGAAGGCAGTCCCTTAACCAACTAGGCACCCTATTCTGTGATTTTTTGTAACAGTAGAAATAGGAGTCTTTGACCAATACTTTCTCATGTTTATGTGTTGTTTACATAATATAATTCTGGAGAAGAGACTTCATTCTTGAAAATATTTCAGTGTCCTGAACTGAGAGAAATTTAAAGAGTCATGAATCATTCATTACGTACTGAGGGACATGTCTTTTCTGGACTTGCCTTCCCAAGTGGGGAAATAACATGTTGCATTTTTTTTTTTAAAGTACTAGTTTAACTGAATTGAAACCTTCTTATCAGAATTTTATAGAGTAAAAATTGTGAAACAGGAAATAATGGTCTAACATAAAGATACAACTAGCACAGAGACAGAGATCTAAACTGAGGTTTTGTTTTGTTTCATTTTGTTTTCCTGCAGAGATATATGAACTTCTACACTTTTTCCTGTGTTCTAATACCAGGTAGGTTATATTCTGTTCAAAACAGACTATTTAGATATTGTCTTTTAGGGAAACTCTTTATACTTGCTTTCTGGCTATTACGTTGGTAAGACTAACCAAGGCACCAGTGTCTCCTTACATGTTGAAAATGCTTACTTTCTTATTAGGGGAAATTCTCCAGCATTGGGTTTTTGTTTCTCAAAAAATATTGGCGAATAAAATAGAAAAAGATTTCAATTTTAATTATAGTAGAGATCCAGTTTGACTCTGTTACAATACTTTTAGGGTTTGAGACCTAGCTTATTCTTGAAATTTTATTTTATTTATTTTTTTATCTTGAAATTTTAAATTTACATGTATGTAGTAAATATATATAAAATTTATATGTATATATATGCAAATATATATAATTAACACAAGTATATACTTCAAGTGAACTGGTTTAATATGAATAATAGTGACATGAATATATGCCCCTCAACATCTTAGCTGTAGCATTATTTGAAAAATTTGAGTTATTTTATTTCCTTTTCTGCATGTTTTGATTCAATATAGATACAGTTTTAATGCCTTGACTAAGAAATCAAGCTTTTTTTTTTGTTCTTTGTTTTTTAGAGAAAGAGTATACATGCATGAGGGAGTGAGGGGAGTGGTGAAGGGGAGAAGCAAAGAGAGAGAGAGAAAAAATCCCAAGCAGGCTCTCTTTCTAGCACAGAGCCA
Source organism: Spilogale gracilis (assembly GCA_004023965.1). Classification (NCBI taxonomy): domain Eukaryota; kingdom Metazoa; phylum Chordata; class Mammalia; order Carnivora; family Mephitidae; genus Spilogale; species Spilogale gracilis. The sequence goes on from PITA01005956.1 coordinate 50,937, forward strand.
GCTGTAGGCTCAATTGCATGACCCTGAGATCATGACCCGAGCCAAAATCAAAAGTCAGACACTTAGCTGACTGAGCCACCCAGGCACCCTGAGAAATCAAGCCTTTGAATAATTAAATGATAGACTAACAATTAAAACATATAATTTAACAGTAGAACTAATATTTTAACAAATTGGAAGGTGTTGCTTGTGCTCAATAAAATGAATTTCAAGAAATATCACATACTGAATGAACACTTCTAGGTAGTTTTCTAAAGATTATAATTACTAGAGATAATGACTTGAAAATCAGAATGTTTTCAGTGCTGATAAAAATTAATGGGAAGATAGTTTTAGGGTGACATGCATATGAAACTGTAAACCCAAGTCCTTTGCTGAGTAACTGTCTTATGTTTTCTGTGATTCAAGATTCATTATTTAATAATGCAAATAAATGAATTTAATTTAGAATGTTTCAGAATTAGTGACCATTTAAAAAGTTACTAGGTGAAAAAAAATAAAAAAATAAATATATAAAAAGTTACTAGGTGGAGAAGTCAAGACCCAGAGAGGCTGTATGATTTGTTTGATCAAGATTATAAAATTTATTTGTTGTCAGGCCAGAACCAGATTGAAGGTTTAGGTACTCCCAGTGCTGTGTTTTCATACCCAACTAGACCGTACTATTATAATATAAATAAACCTTTGACAACCCACTTCCCCTGTAAGATGATTTTATCCTCAACCCCGGAAACTTTGAATATGTTACATTACATAGCAAAGGAGAATTAAAGTTGCAGATGGAATTAAATTTGTTAATCAGTTGAATTAGGGAGTGTCTCCTGTATTATCCAGGTGTGCCCAGTATAATTACAAGGGCCCTTAAATATGGAAGAGGGATGTAGAGGAGCCAAGGTCAGGATCAGGAAGACATGACATGAGAAAGATTTAATGGCCTTTGCTGGTTTTGAATGTGGACCAACAGGGCCAGCAGTTAAGGAATGCAGGCAGCCTCTAGAAACATGAAAAGCCCAGAGAAAAGAGATTCTCCCCAGAGCCTTAGAAAGAATGGAGCTCTGCAGACAATTTGATTTTAACTTAGTGAGGCCAGTTTCAGGTCTCTGACCTCCAAAAGTGTAGGTAAGATACCAAATCTGTGTTGTTTTAGGCCACTAAGTTTATGGCACTTTGTTATAGCAATAATAGGAAACTAATACACCTTAGAAACAGAGATAGAACATTTTAAATTTTAAGTAGAATTGAGTGATTTCCACACATGAGGAATGAAATATATTTTAAAGGAAAGTTAAGAATAAAAAGGATATGAATGGATATTCTTTCTCCTTTAGGTTTCACAAACAAGTTCATTCTTTCTCAGTTCTCTCAAATCAATGGCATATTTTTATTCACAACTGGGAAATAGCACACATTTGTGCTGTTATGTCCTTTAGAAATGGTATGGCTTGATTTGTTAGATGAACAGTAAAATCTCTACTCATGGTTGTGCTTTAGGAATTTGTTATTTTTTTAATATGTGGAATGAGAGTAATGCTACTCATATCCTTGATAAGGTTGGGATTTCTCTTTGAAGACTTAATGTGGTAGAAAAATTCATTTGCATGTTTATTTTTTACAATAGAGTGGGACTAGGCTATAAGAAAATCCTGAATGCTTTGATCTTGTTCATTGACAAACTGGTTTTCAAAAACTACATTGTTTTCTTTTTTCTTTGTTTTTGTTCACACACTTAAATTTGCTTTATTTGGGATTATTTGGGTTCACTGCTATTTTCATGACAGCTGAAGGACTGTAGTAGTGACCTCCTGCTTCCACTGTGGCTATAATAGCTTCCATCTTTTGTTTCCTAGGTCCCTCTCAGCAGTCATGCTGAAAGCAGTTTTATTAAGACCAGGCAGATTTGATTTCTTGGAAGGAATCCTGGGAACGTTGTCATATGAACTTTACCAAAGTTTGTACCTGATAAACAAGAATCTTACTCAGATTCAGGCAAGAGAGTTAGTAAGCTGGCATAGCTGGAAAACAGCTCAACACCACACAACAGTATCTTCTCTAGTTACTAGCCCTTCACAAGGTGGCTGATTGGTTTTCTTGCAGGAATTAGACCAAATGGTGCCACTAGACTAAGTATTAAGGACCCAGTGGTGCTTTGCAATCAATTTTGTCTTTTTAAAATCAAACCTTAATTTTAGTCAAACAGACACCTGCCTTCCTTTTGTATTGACACAAGGAAAAGAAACCTTAAAAACTGTAGAGAATCATTACTCTCACATTAATGGATAGATTTATAATGATAGAGACTAAATTCCAGTGAGAGTTGGTGCCTGGACATATGACATTATTTATAAAAACTATATATATGAATTTGTTAATGGCTAGGAAATTCTACTATATAACATGTCGATAACTTACTTTGTTTTGATGCCTTTCAGAGATATGTTGAACAATTTTATTAATGCTAGTGTTGTAAAATAAAGTATTTGGTTGACCTTAGGTTCTGGAATTTCCCAGACTCTAGGATTGTCTTTGTTATTAATGGTGGACACCTGGGATCACACCTGAGTTTATGTTAACAAGGGGACTCATGATAGGCCCTAGATAATTTCAGCATGGCAGCTGATTAGATGGTTAGGGCTTCCAACCATATGATAAAAGACTGAACCCCCAACCTTGAAGATGTGAGGGGAGCTAGAGATTGAGTTCAATGACTCAATCAATTATGCCTATGTAATGAAATTCCAATAAAACTCTGGACATCTGAAACTTGGATGAACTTTCTGTTGGTTGACAAAAGGAGTATATGTCCTGAGGACACAAAAATTTTTGATTTAGGACCCTCCTGGATCTGATCCTATGCATCTTTTCATTTTGTTGGTCCTTATTATATCAATCAGAATAAAACTATAATTTTAAGTATAGTGTTTTTCTAAGTTTTGTGAATCATCTCAGCCAATTATTGAACCTGATGAGGTAGTGGGAACGGTCAGAAGTGTAGGTAGCCTGGGAGCCCCAGAGCTTGGCTTGTATCTAAAGAGGGATATGGGGGCGCCTGAGTGGCTCAGTCATTAGATGTCTGCCTTCAGCTCAGGTCGTGATCCTGGGTCCTGGGATCAAGCCTAGAATCTGGATCCCTGCTCAGCGGGGAGTCTGCTTCTCCCTCTTCCACTCCCCCTGTGTGTTCTTATGTTCTCTCTCTCTCTTGCTCAGTCTCTCTGTTAAATAAATAAATAAATAAATAAATAAATAAATAAATAAATAAAGTGTTAAAAAAATATAAAATGAGGATGTCTTGTTAGAGCGGATTATGCCCTTAACCTGTGAAATTTGACTCAACTCCAGGTAATTAGTGTCATAATTGCATTATAGCCAATTAGAACTTTCATACATAGAAATACATATCTATGTGTGTATGTCTGCATCACTGGTTTAATTTTGCTATTTTGATCTAGAATTTTGATATTTTTTATCCTGATACATAATATACGGAACTAACCTACTTTAAGATAATTTCCAATTTCAGTGAATTGACAGGTTCTTCAGTGATAAGCCATGTAGAAAGGAATTATTCTACTTTTGATGAAACTAAAATTATTTGTTCTTTGATTATTAAAATGCTTGCTCCATTTACTATAAATCCAGGCTAGGAATACTGGGATGGTTGCTTAATAATCCCAATAAGGCATGATATGCATAGTGTTACTAAGTTAGGATAATTCCTTTACCCAATCATACCCTAAGTCGTATCTTTATCTTGGGCTTAGAACGGTTATAGGGACAAATTTGCCTTTTGATCAGCATCCAAATGCATGCTGCCATTCATTGTAATTGTTAGAATTAAGCACTAAAAACTTGCCAAATACTTTTTAGTGAAACAAAATGGTCATGATACGATATCAATATTACCTTCATTACCAATGACAATACTGAAGCATGGAAAATTTATGTAAACTGAATATTATGTAAGTTTTGGGTGGTAGATCCAGTGTCCATTTCAGTCTTATCCTTGTCCTTGACCATTGAATAATTCATTGGCCAATTGTGTTCACACCTTACATTCACAAGGTGATGCTGATTTTCAGACACTGTTACAATTAAAATATAGTTGGATACATTAAATTCAGTGTCAATGATTCATTTATTAGTAATATTTATAGAGCACCTTTCCAGTACCTGGTACTGGGCAGGTACTGGAGAAACAGAACTGTTTCCCTTTACTTCAGGGCACGGACATCGGGAAGGATTGCACCAGGGGTTCCTCTCAGACCCAGCCTCCTCCAGCATACTCACTGAGAATATCCTGGGCTTGGCTTTTTTTTGGGGGGGTTAGCAATTATATTTATTTTTTTAAATAAAGTTTTTTAAAATTTAAAGTCAGTTAATTAACATATAATGTATTATTTGTTACAGGTGTAGAGTTCATTGATTCAACCAGTCTCATGTAATACCCAATGCTCTTTACTTCACATGCCCTCCTTAATGTCCATCACCCAGTTACCCCATCCCCCCATTCGGGAAACCCTCAGTTTGTTTGTTTGTTTCTTTCTTTTTTTTTTTTTTTTTTGAGATTTTATTTATTTATTTGACAGAGAGAGAGAGATCACAAGCAGGCAGAGAGAGAGGAGGAAGCAGGCTCCCTGCCGAACAGAGAGCCTAATGCGGGCCTCAATCCCAGGACCCTGAGATCATGACGTGAGCTGAAGGCAGAAGCTTTAAACCACGGAGCCACCCAGGTGCCCCTCTCTGTTTGTTTCTTATAGTTAAGAGTCTCTTATGATTTGTCTCCCTCTCTGATTTCATCTTGTTTTATTTTTTCCTCTCCTCCCCTGGACTTGGCTTCTTTTATGCCCTTTGTGTCCATGGGAAAAAGCCATGAAGAGTTAAAAGGTGACGATTAAAAGAGCAAAATCAATTCGATCAGACTAGGAAAATACAGTGAAAGAACTGCTTAAAACTGATGATAAGTTTTGGTCCACATTTTCATGTCCTGTTATTTTTGTCCTTTCATTAGAAAATCTACCTAAACTTAAATGAGTTCTGAGATTATGTTATCAGAACATTTTCATATTGAAGACTCCTAAATGTTTCTCACCCTTACATGTTTCTTTTTATTTAACTTTTCTTTCACTTGTCTTTGAGATCATTGAGGTCCCAAATTCTGTTTCTAATTACCATAACGTATTAGGTTTGACTTTTTCTCCCTCTTCTCTGTGTCTGTCTCTTTTTAACACACACACACACACACACACACACACACACACACATACTATTGAGAAGAAGCTGATTTTGCAGATGGAGACAAAAATATAATACTGTTTTATATATTGCCTTTGAGTCTGTATAGGGACTCAAATTTCTGTTGCAGGAAGACTGGAAAATAAAATTATACAATATTTAGCTAAAATTAGCTAAATTGCATTATAAATTATATGTAAGTATTTGGGGACAGTGTTATATATATTTTTAAATGTGCCTTCATTTGAGATTGGAAGTTCTTTTTAATCTAAAAAAATTAAAGCACATATATGCATCATAGTGATTATTATATACATTTAACTAATGGGCTCGTTTGATTTTAAATTATTTAAAATATGTACAGTTGCTTTATGTTGGCATACAGGCAATAAAAAACAAATTTTTAAAGATTTTATTTATTTATTTGACAGGCAGAAACACAGCTAGAGAGGGAACACAAGCAGGGGAAGTGAGAGAGGGAGAAGCAGGCTTCCTGATGAGCAGGGAGCTTGATGTGGGACTTGATCCCAGGATTCCGGGATCATGACCTGAGCCAAAGGCAGATGCTTAACGACTGAGCCACCTAGGTGCCCCCCCGCCAATGTATATGTCATTTGTTTCAAGAACTGACAAGATATTTCAAGAAACTGTTTAGTTGGAATCTGCATGTGGTAACTGAAATGGATAATTGAGATGATTACTTGAATTATTCCAGAAAAAACTGTATTTCAATCAATTGTGTCTTCTGATATTTTTTACCTATTTAGCCTGATTATTTGGATTATATTTTCATTTTTTAATATCAACTCCTATATACCTAAACATGCCAACATACTTTTTTACATCATGTGGGACTGCAGTTAAGAATTATTGTTAAATATGGCACATCTGGGTGGCTTAGTTGGTTAAGCATCTGCCTGCAGCTCAGGTCATGATGTCAGCGTCCTGGGATAAAACCCCACGTCAGGCTCTCTACTCAATGGGGAGTCTACTTCTCCTTCTCCTTCTGTGATCTCTCTCACTCTCACTCTCTCTGAAATAAATAAACAAAATATTAAAAAGAATTATTGTTAAATAATAAAATAAAATGAATATTATCTCAAAGTCAAAAGGCAAATACACAGTACTTTAAGAATATTTTATTTAATAAAAATATCAAAGCTAAATCTATAGTGTTTTAGCAATATTTCACTTGAACTTCCTTCTCTCTATGTTGATTAAGAAAAAGTGTAGGAGTTTAAAGAAAGCTGTATCTCACTTCTACTCCTACAGCCTTCTCTGAGGTCAATAAAAAACAGGTGTGTGTGTTCGTGTGTGTGTGTGTGTGTGTGTGGGTGTGTGCCCGCACGCTCACGTGAGCACTATCCAGTGAGTTCTGCAGGTGGAGGCAGGCCATGTTGACGGAAGTTAGATGCATTGGTGGAGGGACTTTTGGGTGATGGTTATATGCTATTTCTTGATTTATGTTGTACACACAAAGGTGTTCACTATTTCTTTATTCATTACTTTATATGTTTATTGTTTACTTTTGTCTTGGTACATTATATTCCATAATTTTAAAAAGAAAGCAATTTTATTAAAGGACATAAAATACAAACTAGACAAAGTGAGAGATACTGATGGTACTGGATGGGAAAACAGTATAAACTTATCAGTTCTTTTGATTTATATATTTAATGTATTTCCAGAAAGAATAGCAGTTTTCAAAAATTAGATAAAATCATTTGCAAATATATATGAAAGAATAAGTGTTCTATTCAAGAAAGATATGAGAAAATAATTTTAAGTGGAAACTTGCCTTCTCTGGTACTGAAACTTACTACCAAACCATTGTAATTAAAAAGCATGGCATCAGCACAGGAGTAGAAAAGCAGATTTAATAACACAATAGGCACCTAGATATAAAATCAAGGGTATAAAGAGATTTAAAATAATGTGAAGATGATATTACAATTTAGTGGAAAAAGAACAAGTTATTTAATTAATGCTGCTGACCTAGTTGATAATCCACCTGCCAAAGACTTTAACAAAGCAGAGATTTTAGAGGATCAAAGTTAAAAATCTAACAATAAGAAATGTATAATTATTAGTCCAATATAAAGGACATCTTTCTAAACAAGATAAGAAACTCAGAAAAGATAAATATGTTTGATTTGGAAAGGAAGTGTGGAAAGTTTGACTGATAAGGCTACATCACAGTCAAAAGGCAAACTTGTCTGGAAAGAACATCTGGGGCAGTCTGATGGTTAATATTTCTTTTCTGGTTTTTTTTTTTTTTTTAGATTCTATTTATTTATTTGACATAGAGCAAGGGAGAGAGAGACAGAGAGCAAGCACAAGCAGGGGGAATGGCATGCAGGGGAGAAGCAGGCTCCCTGCTGAGCAAGGAGCCCAGTGTGGGGCTCCATCCCAGCACCCTGGGATCATGACCTGAGCCGAAGACAGCCACTTAACCAACTGAGCCACCCAGTCGCCCATGATGGTCAATATTGCCCATAGAAACTGAAAATATAAAAACATATTTGAAAAAATGGGTATGGTCTATGTATTATGCATCATATTTTGTCTGTATTAAGAATTTTCCAAATATTATTCACCATATTGGAAATCACATCACAATTTATGGTATTGAATTCATTAACACAGCACATCTGCATATGCACTTGTTTAGAACAAAATAGTCATGATTTTTATTTACTTATTTTTTATGGAAGTATAATTGACACATAACACCATATTAGTCTCAGGTGTATAATGGCCCTTTGGGTTTTGTGGATGTGAGTCCTGTTGATTTTCAAAACCAGAGGTTTTAGGGGCTCATAGCTCAGGTGCAAGTCTAAAGTGTCGGGTTGTTTAGTGTAGAAAACAAAGCCTTTGTTCCTTAGGAAGAAACTCCGATTTGTCTTTTCCCCCCTGATTGTCAGTCCCTGTACCAGGGGTGGGTTTATGCTGAGACCCTGTCTCAGCTTCTCCTACCTGCGTGGATGTGGCCCCTTTCTCATTTAATGTGAAGAAGCTATTCAGACAGTCCTTAGATCTTTTTCAGAAGGAGTTGCTTGGTATGTAGCCATAGATTTGGTGTGTCTCTGGGAGGAGGGGAGTTCAGGGTTTAACTTCATCACTGTCTTAGAGTACCTCTCTTCATCTGTCCATTATCTTAAAATGTCAAATATAGAGAAAAATATTGATAATATTTCAATTGAGTATTGATATTGGATATTATGACATTTCCCACAACTGAACAGGTAATGAATGCTTTCCCCGCCAATATACTGTTTTCCTAATAAGGCGATGAAGCAGTCAAGATTAAGTGAAAGTTTTAGAAGCAAACAAGTTGATAAAATGGAAAGTTATATATTTATCAGAGAGTTAAAGATATTTCTTGGGATGTTTAAAAAAAATCTCATCAGAAGGATGCACACTGTGTTTCTTAACAAAATAGCTCAAAGAATTGCAGAGTGCTGTAATTGATACAACATAAGGGGAAAAGTAACCTTTCTACAAATTGACCAAAATCCAAGTTCAATAACCTTGTCTGTTTTATTTATGACTGAAGTTTCAGTAATATTGTCAAGATGGTGAAAAATGTTGGAATTTATGTAATGAACTGCAGTCAAGTGAATTTTCATCTTGATAATGCCATTTCACTTCTGGCATATAAAAGGTTCATAAGGAATAGTCATAGTGTATATGTGCTGCTGAAGCAAGCACAAAATAATCCTAATGTAAAGGTTACTTTCAGAATTACTTATGATGGCTATATGGGGTTGTTAATACTTAAAATATTTAATTTAAAAAGTTATTTCACAGAAAAAAGTGTTCCTCCATCCAATGTCATGGCTTGCACCAGAGGTATAGCACAAGCTGTGATTACTCACTATATAAGTTTTCAGTCCATTTTAAAAAATAGCACCTGATATTGTAGGAATTACTTATATAAACTTATACTTTGACAACTCTTAGTCTAAGGGGTCTGAGTGAAAGATTCAACAAATTAATGAACGTTGTTTGTATTTCTATTAAAATATATGATTGGCCACTTGTTAATAGATTATTGCATATATTATAAATGGTCTCATTCTACACCCAGTAGATGACTCTCCAAAGTAAATAGTTTAACATCTAAAAATATTTTGTATTGTTTTATATATTTTTTCAATCAATAAAAAAATAAACATCATAATTGAGGAGGGCAACTGGGTGATACACTGGTTGAGCATCTGACTCTTGGTTTCAGCTCAGGTCGTGATCTCTGAGCAGTAAGACTGAGACCCAAGTCGGGCTCTGTGCTCAATTCAGACTCTGCTTGAGGCTTTCTCTCCCTCTCTCCCTCCCTGCTACTTTCTCTCTCTCCCTCTAAAATAAACAAATCTTAAAAAAAAATAAATATCATAATTGATATTATTATTGAAATTGTGAAAATAAAACTTCTGAATGTGTTTGCAAATCATCAAGGATATGAGATTAATTTCATTAAATGAAGGGAAATTTGTGACTTATAAATAAGCTTATTTTAAGCAAACAAATTTGCTTACCAGGCATTTCCATTTCCATATTTGCAGCCATTTATTTAATTTACTTAGGATAGATTTAAAGACTGACTTGAAAATACTGCTTTTACTTGAATGCTCTTTAAAAAGGTTTAAGTGGTCAGATGTAAAGATCTCCACCTTGGTCTTTTCCAACTCGGTTGGTGATACTGTCATCCTTCTAAGCCAAAAGCTTTGGAGCTATTCTTGATACATCTTTTTCTTTCAAACCCCACATCTGCTTCTTCAGGAAATCTTATTGTCTCTCTATTCAGAATCTGACCACTGCTCACCACCTCCATGGCCATTACTCTGTTCTTTTGGGGTGATTACAATAGACTCCTAACTAGTCTCCCTGCTTTCCACCCTTGCTGCCTGCCCCATTCTTCTCCAAATACAAGACAAAATTACCTGGCTCCTGTGATAAGTCATGTGAATTCTTCTGTCCAAAACTCTGCATTGGTTTCCAGTTTCACCCAGGGGAAAAGTCCAAAATCCGTATGTGACCTGTGTGATCTGGCTCCTCAGCGTTTATTCTTTCAGCTTCTACCTCCTTCCCTCCCTTTTCTCATGCCAGAGCAGCCACAGTGACTTTCTTGCTATTTCTCCAGTGGGTCTGGTAAGCTGTGCCTTTGCTCTAGCTATTGCCTTTCCCTGGATAAAAATCTCATGAGGGGCACCTGGGTGGCTGAGTTGGTTAAGCAGCTGCATTCAGCTCAGGTCATGATCCCAGGGTCCTGAGATTGAGCCCCACATTGGGCTTCCTGCTCAGTGAGGAGTCTGCTTCTCTCTCTCCCCTTCCTCCTGCTCATGATTGCTCTCTCCTAAATAAATAAATCTAAAATCTCTTAAAAAAACATACAAACAAAAATCTTTCTCCATGAAAAACTTCAACTTACTACCTTATCTTCATCAAGTCTTTGGTTAATAAGTCCTATCCATGCCATCCTACTTTACAACAGGAATCTCTCCTCCATCCTCCTTTATAGTTATTTTTCCTGTCCATTTATTGCTCTATAACACATTATATATTACTTACTGTTTATATTTACTTTCTATCTGTCCTTCCTAGAATATAAGCTCCACAGGATGAAGGATCTTTTTCTGTTTTGTTCATTTCAGCCCTTGTCAAATAATGACTGGAAATGTATAAGAAGATATTTGAATTTTTCAAAAGATGGGATTCAAATAAAATATTATTAAGTAAGTAGATATTCTGGGATCTTGCATTAGATTAATGAATTTTTAAAAGTATTTCATATTATTTTAAGCTTATAATATTTACTTTTCTATAACACAATAAGAAATTTATGTTGTGAAAATGGATATGGGAATAATTTGCTTAATAATGGCTTACCTGCCATTTTTTAATCTTATTCTGATGTTGTCCTCAGAGATTTACTGTATAATCATTATTACTTTTCTTTTGTCATTTAGTTCTTCATGTCTCCATCACTTGTTGAAGGATGTGTTCTTCCAAGATCTTTTGAAGTGGTAGGTACTGAATATGTGTAAATATAAAGATAAAGATTTGTTTTCTGTGATTCTTAATCGCTACTTTATCTTATGTTGTGTTGGCTTTATTATTGCTGTATAATAATTTTAGAGGTTTAAATCAACATACATTTATTGTCCCACAGTTTCTGTGGGTCGGGTTCTAGGTTCAGCTTAACTGGGTGTGCTGCTCAGTGTCTAACAAGAATATAATCAGTGTTGGCCAGGTTAGACTATCATATAAGGGTTCAGAACCTTATAAGCTCATGTGTTTTTTTAGCACAATTTCTTTCCTTGCAGCTCACAGAACTCATAGAGACGTACCTCTTCAAGGCCAGGAATAGAATCTGTCTGACCCCTATGTTACTGTAAAAGGCCTCACCTGATTATATCAGGCCCACCCAGGATAATTTCCTTTTCTATTAACTCAAATCCAACTGACTGGGGACTTCAATTACATATGCATTGTATCATGTCACATCTCATTAAATGATACTCTATCACCTTTATTATATGCTATTGGTTAGAAGTAAGATACAGATTTCATTTACACTCACAGGAAAGAGATTACACAAGGGTGTGAGTCATTATAGCATTTAGAATTCTACCTACCACACATGTCAAAATATAGGAAAATAGTTGGATAAAAACACTCATAAATGAGACCCATTTCATTTGCAATAATATGATATTTCCTTTACTTCAGTCATTTACCTTGTTACGTTACTTCTAGTTCAGTTATCTTGTTATGTTACTTCTATTTCAGTTAAAGTTATTTCCCTCTTTATTTTATCATGCACAGATAAATAAGATAGTACAATTTACTTTTGAATTAGTTTTATTTTACTGTTTATCCATATCAGCACTTTTTAAGATTTCCCCAAATTTTCTGTACAGAATGACTTTTCTTCTTTTTGTTTAACTTTTAAGATTCTTTAAGTAGGTGTAAGCACATAATTACTTCATGGTTTTATTTAATATAGTCATAACCAAACATTTTTATGTTGATATTTAATTTTTTTTATTAGGAATACTTTTATTCTATTCCCTCCTATGTTGCTGTTTGAAATTATATGTGTGAATAGCTGATATACATTTGACTTTAAATTCAAGATGGCAAAAAAATGTTACATTTAATTTTAGGATGGTGAAGGATGCCTTACTAAATATATTTTTTAAAGGTTTTATTTATGTATTTGACAGAGAAAAGCACAGTGAGAAAGCGAACACAAGCAGGGGGAGTGAAAGAGGGAGAAGCAGGCTTTCTGCAGAGCAGGGAGCCCGATGTGCGGCTTGATCCTGGGACTCTGGGATTATGACCTGAGCCGAAGGCAGACACTTAACGACTGAGCCATGCAGGTGCCCCTTTACTAAATATTTCTAATAACAAGTGGGCACATAGATAAGTTTTAAAATTGTTTAGGTAGAAATTTAAGTGACTTATTTGAGTAAAATAGAACCAAACACTCTACTCCAACACTAATATGTAAAATTATAATCTGAAAGAAGGTTGAAAAACTTTTTAAACACAAGTGAGAATGAAGAAAAGAGTACAGTAAAGCATCTTAAAATCAGAACTGAAGTTATGTATTTGGGCAGGAATGATACCGAGATGCCGGTTTGAATTCCTGATTAAAATCATTATTATATGTGTGTGCCTAATGTGCATGTTCTGTTGCTGTTTCGAGATCATTCTCATTAACGATAACAGTGCAATTAAGAAATACATAAAATGCCAGTGAGATTGAAATATAGGTATAAGTCATGTATTGAGTAGAATATTGGTCATGTGCTCACTTCTGGCAACCATGAGAATGTGTGTCACAGACTTCCATGTGCAGGGCACATCAATAATTGAGAGGGCCCAACTTCCCTGCTGTGAATCTATCAAGGCATTTTCACGGAGCGCATGCTTCCCATGGCCTGTTTCTCGGCTGTAATAGCACAGCAAGGACACTAACGCAAGCCTGTTCTTATCTAACACAGAACTCTTCTGATGGGTGACTGTGGCTCGGCCATCCTGACTGAAGCTTCCTCGAACTGTATGGAAATCTAGGATGCTTTCACCCAACCCCTCTTTTGACTCCCCTTCTCTTGGAATCAGGTTTTATTAGGTCTTGCTGTCTCTCCTAGTCTCTGTGGCTCCTTCCCCATTTCCTCACACAGGTATTTTCCTTAATAAAACCTTTACCTGCTTAATCCCATCATGGATCTACTTCTAGGACGACCTGAACTAATTTCCTCTTATTTCAATGAAATGGAACATGAGAGTCATCTCATAAAAGTCTAGCAAAATAGGATTTTTGAGTATTTTCCATTTCTTTGGCTTGTAAAGTAATTATTTCAGGTGGTAGTTTAAAGCCTTTGTTCGTTCTTTAAAGGAATCTAATTACATCCCTGGGATGGCCAATATCATTTATGATTACATGTTTTGGCTCAGCATCGTGGATTCTATTATGTTTTTTCTAAAAGTAGGGGGCAGTGTCTTTTTTGGTTACCAAGGCCATTATCTCCATTCATTATATACACTGTGGTTTACATAGTTTTAAGTTGCATTGAGGGCATTGGGAGGTTTTTATGATGATTGCACTGAAATGGAAGATTGGGCTATAGGATGTCATTATTTTTCTCAAAGCAGTGCCGGTTAGCACTGTATTTGATGGGATAACAGGAGCCATCAGTGTGGATTTAGTTAGAAACAAAAGCCTGCATGAGGTAGATTTCCAGATAAAAATAGTTTCTCTTTAATTGGGAAAATAAAACAATTTTCATTAGTCTGTCTAGAGTTCTCAGAAGAATTTTGAATATGTTTAAGAAACCAAATCCCCTGTCTTAACATTTTTTCCTCAGGATTGCTACTTATATTTCCCTCATTGTCAGTGGAATATCTTCTTTTTTCCTTTCTTACTAGATTAATCTATGTGTCAGAAATACTGTGACAAATCTAAGTGAGAGAGTAAATGGGTATTTGAGGAACTGTAAGGTTAGTAAGTAATTAGAGTAAGTAATTAGAGATTCATTGGGTTCAAGAAAAAAGTGACCATTAATCAGAAAGAATTCATAAGTCAGTTTTAGTTCTGTAATTATCTAAAGCCAGTTCCTAAATGTATTGTCAGGGAATAGGAAACAGCAAATCAGAACTCTATATGGTGTAAAAGATACAATGGCTTTACTTCTTAACCCCAGCTGCTAACCCCTCAACCTTCCCGAAGTTAATGACACATAAAAGGGGTGAGACTGTTTCAGGTCCATGTGTCAACAACGCAGTTATGTCAGGCTGGGGTACTCTGATTCAGTGAGCATTTCTCATATTAATATCATCTTGATTATTATGAGCAGAGCCCTTACGGATCTAATAAAATTTTGTCCATTAAAGAATATAAATTTTAATTATGAAGAATTACGTGATTCTATTATTTCAATGCATGGTACTTATTTTCTTATCTTTTTTCTTTTTTTGTAAGATTTACTTATTTATTTGACAGAGAGAAACACGGCTAGAGAGGGAACACAAGCAGGGGGACTGAGAGAGGGAGAAGCAGGCTTCCTGCCGAGCAGGGAGCCTGATGAGGGGTTTGATCCCGGGACTCCTGGATCATGACCTAAACCGAAGGCAGTCGCTTAACCAACTGAGCCAGCCAGGTACTTACTTTCTATTGTTTTTCATGCTTCTTAATGTAACTCAAGTGTAAGACCAACACCTGAGAGTACATGGCTCATGAAGTTTTATATCCAGGGTGCCTTGCTTGCCTCACCTTAGTTCCAGAACTGCTGTCTTTCCTTCTATCATGTGACACTATTTGGCAGGATCAACTTCCTTAAGGATGGCTTATCCTGTACCAATGCATCTCAGTTCTTTGACTGGACAGACATGTCTTCCAAGGACCTTTCTTTTAACCCCTCCCTTTTTTAATGGTAAACCATAGACTTTGTTATTACCAAAGACTATATCAGTTCCAATACATAGATAGATACCAAGCATCCTACTTTTTATTAACTCCACTAATTTTCTAGGTTACTCTCTCTAGTATCCTCACTGGATGAATTCTTATGCCTAATTTCATGTTATTTTCTCCATAATGCTCTCCTTCATGTGCTAATTTTTCCCTTTACCATACTTAGTGCCTATTATTAAAATCATCTCCTTGGATGCATCTACATTTCTTCACTGTCTAAGTTTACCAAGCTCCTTTCCAAGACTTCTGTTCCACATCTGTAGCTAACAGATGGACATGTTGAAACAAAAAACAAAAAACCAACCAACAACAAACAGAAAACTCAGTGGACATGGCCTCCCCCCACCCCCCCCAACAGATTTTAAGCTTTCCCTGAGCTCTGTCCAACTGTTTTACTACATTTCCCTAGTGATTTTTTCTCCTAAGCTTCAACATCTATTTTGTAGTTTCTCCTTCTCCTCAAACCTTCAACATCCATTTCTTATTCTTCATTTTGAGCTAATAAAGCAATGAGGACACAAACTTTCTTGTAATTTATTGTGTTCTTATTTATTAATTCCTCTCTATTCATGCTCATATTTTTAGCCTTCCATTATGCTTGATGAACTGCCTCAGAATCTATTTATGACCAATTCTTTGTTGGGTTCCCATTTGCTTACTCAGGGATTTCACTTCTGAAATACCTCCTTCCTGTCCTGCATCATCAGTTTCTCCTTTTGAATCTATCCCATTGGCATACCAACATGCCATAATATTTCTGATCTTAAAAATTAAGGAAACTTTTCTTGACTTTATGTCTACATCCAGATGTTTCATATTTCTCTCTTTCCCTCTAGAATAAAAGTCCTTGAAACTTTTTATATTTGTACCAATTTTATACTTGAACTCAGGGAAACCAAATGAATATTATGGAAAAAGGGATTAACCTTAGAAATTATGGGGGAGAAGCTGGGAGTAAGGCCACAAAAAGGGGAATTGAAAGATCATAGAGAAATCACTAATCACTCTTCTGAAACACTGGTGTGGGTGAATAAGTCAGAGAATTCTGGAAAGCCAGGCATGTCCAGCTGCCAGAGTGCGGCCACAAAGCAGAGTTAAATGGAGAAGTCTATGGAAGGCTGTTGCCTAAGGACTTGGTGGTAGGGCTGGGGTTGTTGTATCAGCAGACCTGGTAGTAAGGAAGAAGAGCCACATGCAGAGGGAGAGGAGACAGAGAAACAAGCTGACACATTCTGTGTCTCTCACTGCATCTAATTTTGATTGCCTTCCGAGACGAATGGCTACTGCTTCATGCTGCATGCAAATTTCTCTTTTGTCCGAATCTAATCTAGATACATACAGAGAATGGATTTAAAACTTAGTTCTAGCTTACTCGAATCATCACAGTATAAAAGCACCACAACACTTATTTTACCAACTTCTCCTGCTTTTCATTATTGCTTCAACTCATTAATACCATTATATCATTAATCATTTCTTGTAAAGTTTACCTATGATTCATGTCATAAAGTTCAATAATTTCTCAAACATCGTGTTAATTAACTTTTCAGCTACATTTTTTGCAGCTCTTGGAAGAATTCTTTGCCTTGTGTCAGGAATATGCAGTCTCATATTTCTTCCTTCCTCATGGGCGAAGACCTTTCCATTTTTCTTCATAGGTCCTATTCCTTTTTCCAACCTACATAGATTGGAGTCTCTGTGAACTTGCTTAGTCCTCACCCTTTCTACCTCCTAACACTCTACAGATATTCTCACTGATTCCCATTGTTTAAATATCATGTATATCCTCATGACATTCATATTTATATTTTTAGCCCTAGCCTCTCCTCTGAACTCCAGACTTGTATATATAGTTTCCTACTTGATACCTCACTTTCAGTGTCTGATTGACATCTCAAGCATTACTATCCAACAAAGAACTCTTTATTAACTTCCTTAAATCTGATATTACCCAAATTCTTCCCTACAATTAAAGGGAACTATTATTTATCTGATTGTTAAGTAATTCTTAGGTGCTATTTTTAACACTGCAAATGTTGTCTCCCATTATACTGGTTTGACTGGTTAGGGTAGAAATCATTCAATATCAAGTGACCTCCCAAAATCCTGAGACATCTTGGGTAACCCACTAAGTTTCTATTCCAGAGCTATCGATAATGGATAGATTATCTTCTAGGAAATGTACCTTAGGGCTTATATGATATTTTTATGCAAATCAGTGCCCCGTGTACCAGGCAAATTCTCTTCTCCACTTTCCTCAATAAAAACTATCATTTCTGCTAGCTCTTAAGGGCTGTAAAATTTGATAAAATAGTTTAACCTAAGATACTGCAGTCTGGATGATGGTTAAACATATTAATATTAAAATCAGATAATTGTCTTAAATTTTATCATATACTTCTAGGGCTTAGCATTAAGGAAGACTAGCAGCAAGGAGTGAATCATGTGGTAATTTCATTCATTGTGACCAGACTGATAGAGGGGTTAATGTTTTCAAAAAAATATTTTATTACAGAAGTTTGTGAATCTAAGGTTGATTTATTATTATAATTATTATTATTATTATTATTATTTTACGTTCCCAGACCAAGGGGATTATGGCATTTGTCT
The DNA here is from genome assembly GCA_004023965.1 of Spilogale gracilis. Lineage (NCBI taxonomy): Eukaryota > Metazoa > Chordata > Mammalia > Carnivora > Mephitidae > Spilogale > Spilogale gracilis. The sequence goes on from PITA01005956.1 coordinate 68,755, forward strand.
AGTCTCTGGAAATAAACTTTACTTTAGAATTAGAAAAGAGAATCCTTTATAGTAGCAACAACAGTTAGGGCAATTAGATACTCAGGTATAAATGAGATTTTATTTTCATATAATGCTGGTAAATCTTTTGTCTCATAAAGAGAACATATTCTAAAAGATAAAATGTCATGCTCTAAAAAGATGGTTTCAGGTCTTGGAAGTTTATTCAAGAGACTCTTATTATATGAATTATCAACATTTATATTCTAAGCATAGAAGAATTCTTATCACTGACGGTGCATCTCCTGAGGTCTTTTCCTTTCCAGCCACCATGGGAGCAGAGGCAGTAGAGTCTCTTGCAAACCCTCCACTCATTTCAGAAAGAATGGTGTACATTTTGGCTTCCTAAACTTAAGTTGTTTCTGCATCAGATTACTGCTTTGCAAATAAGCAGCATTTTTTTTTCTGCTGTGGTCTTGTGGTCTAATATTAATACATTTTCACAATGGAAACCCGATGGATTAGATCATTTTCCTAGGTTTGTATCCCAAGGGATATCTAACCTATGTTGCTTGTTTTAATTAAATTACCACATTTTCCATATGATTAAATGCCTGAATAATGAAGACTTATGGGACTAAATGTTAATGCACCATACATTAATATGAGCAGTGGGGGGAAACATATGATTTTACTTTAAGTAAAATCTTTCAGTAGCAAATGTTTCACCTCTTCCCTTTTTTTCCCAGAGCAAATGAGGGTTTCAGCACTCAGAGCACCACCCAGTGGAGTCCCCTGCAGTGGACCTCAATGAATGGGAAAGAACATCTTTGAGATTTTCTTTTAGACCTTGGAATATGGAAGGAGATTCTGGGTAGGGGCCAATGTTTGTGGAGTAATAATATTGGCTAACTCTTATTCCTACTAAAATAGGGCCACTTGCCTTTTTTTTTTTTTTCTCCCTACATGTCAGATATACTTTACATCAGCTATGTAGACCTATCAGCCTGTCAGTATAGATAGTCATGGGGTATCTAATAGGAAAATTGTGTACAATGACTTCAAATTTCAACACAGAAGAGTTTGTATAATCCTTTTCCTTTTCTAGTATCATCATGATAGCCTCAAAAATCAAAAATAATTTGGAAAAAGGGGAAAGAATATATCTTGATTGTATGTCAGAAACGCTCCCTAAATGATGGTTATTAAGCTAAAAACAAACCCTCTAAAACCATAGTAAATGTTGTGCATACTTTAGCCAGAAGTGATTACATTTAGTTATATCTGAGATCAGTTGGGTGTTTTATTTTCTATTTTATTGTTCAGTGATAATTCTAACCTAAAATTATATATTTTGTTACCTTAACCTAAATTTAATTGAGTAGACTATCAGACGTACTGTAAATATATTAACAAAGTTGTTTATCTTAGACTGTTTAAAAAGAGAAATTCTAGAGTCTTTAAAAAGTTCTCACACAGTGTTTGTTTTGTACTTTGGACTTTCTTTTGAGAAAAAAAGATACAAAAGGAAAAAAAAATCAGAATTACCTTTGGCATTTTTGGATATAAATTGAGAGGGTAAACTAGGTAAATAATATAGACTTTTTGGATTCAAATTCTGGTCCTTGCTTGCTGTGTGAATTGGGCATCAGTTTTTTCATCTGTACAATGTAGATATGAGTACTTACCTCACAGGATTATTCTGATTAAATGTAATCCTTCTTTTGAAGGATCTAGTAGGTGTTGTGTAGTAAATTCTCAGTAAATGTGAGGTCCTCTTTCTTTCCTCTCTCTCTCTCTCTCTCTCTCTGGAAACTTCCACCATATGTGAATGAAAGAAATAAAGGAGAAAATTCCTTTTTATTTTTTTCTTTCCCCTTTTAAAACCATAAAGTATTTAAGGAAAATACTATACTAGATTTAGAGATGGATAAAACACATGCATTTGGTTTATTAACTTTCTAGTTAAGAGATTTATTTCCTAGCTCTCTTAAATATTTTGAGAAACATACTGTTACATTTAAACATGAAATCTGTCTCCCTTACACTTCATGAAGCTTTTCCAGTTTCCTGTCTTCAAGTTAGGAAATGATGAGGTTGAAAGCATTCTGGCCTCAAGACACTGACCACGAAAGTTCATTCAACTTCTCATAAATGCCTCAAGACTTTCAAATGTAAAACATTTGGGCAATAGGCTTCGTCAAGGGACATGATACCAGCCTCCTTTGCTGTGCCATTCATCAGACTCTGATTTGTAGAGTACAAAGTTTCAAAGCTTGACTTTTCTTCTTAGATCCTACATACCATTCGGAGTATCTCATGTCCTGATGTTTGTACTCCTTTTTGCCCATGATTCACTTCCTATTCTGCCCGGCTTCATATCGTCATAGTTATTCGGCTTGTGGTTTTTCTCCTCCTTTAAGACATTTTTCAGAATTTAGAGTTGTGGGAAGGAAATGTAAGTTTTGACTCATTTAAGGAGCTTCAATTTATGCTTTTGACAAATATTTGCCCAAAATAATACCAGTAGAGTACCATTATCTTAGTGTGTCTCTGGTCAGTAATAGCCTCAGTCTTGCCCCTTTCAGTGTAAACAAGTAAGATCTCATAGTTTGTAACCATGGAGAAAGCAAGAGTTTACAAACATTTATACACAGTTATAAAGCTCCCCTGGAGCAAAATGGATGCGACTGAAGGGAAGATAAATTATCTTTAAAGATGTTTCTCAGATTGGATTGTTCTTAATAAATAACTCTGTTCTACACATTTCTCTCTTGGAGCCAAATTTTGCTTTTGGTTTGTTGGCCTGTTCTTTGTGTTCACAGAGGGAGGTCCACATGGGAAAGCATACTGTTGCCTCAGTTTTAAAGAATTTAGAAAAAGTAAAACCGTGCTTTGCTATGAAAGTTTATTTCTATCAGTGAATATGTCTTGAGTGCCTACTGTATGATCATCATGAGTAGAAGCTTATTAGGGAGATAGGTGGAAGAATTTGGCAGAGACACAGGATAGCAGATATCAAAGTACCAGATGATTGCACATTACTGGGGGAATTCTCAGCCAGGGTGATTTTGCCCCCGTCCAAAAAGGCATTTGGCAATGTCTGGAGGCATTTTTGGTTGTCACAACTTGAGGGGAGATGCTTCTCACATTTGTAAGGGCAGCCGTTGTAGTCTGTCAAATAGCATCCCACAATATACAGCATAGCCCCCACAACAAAGAATTATCTGGTTTAATAATGCTGAGCCTGAGAAACCCTGCTATAGAAATGTCAAGGAAAAGATTCTGACAAGTGGAAAGGCCTTTCTTTTGTAAAATTCTGTCAGAATATGATTGTTTAAAGAACCTTTAAAATGCTTATTTCTTTGTTGGAAAATATTTGTTTCTTTTTTCAAGAGGAATTGAAGTTGTTAGCCTGGCACCAGAGTGGTACTTACGTGCTTCTGACTGTCAAAGGTTTTGTGGAAAAAGCTCCTTGAGTTTTGGCTTATAGCCTTTCCCTCTTTGGCTCTTTGGGGCTCAGATAGGCATCCGTGAGATTTGATGAGGTAACCAGTATCCGTGATGCACAAAATTCTGTCTTTTCCCCAAGGTTTCCTTTACTCTTTCCAGAACTATCACATAAATTATCTCCCAGAAGGTGCCCCCCACTGATGCATCATACTTGGCAAGGCACCCTTATAAGCCACCAGAGGACAGAGGTAAGGCCAAAGCTGGTATCCCTGCATTTACATTGGTGCTTTGTAATCAGAAAATAGATGGATGAGAGAGAGAGTGTGGGATATGGAAGGTGGGGAGACAGGGAAAGGGAGAAGGGTTGAGGGGAGAGGAGAGGGCAGGCATGCATGAGGGATGGTACTTTTGATACCAGTTTATAACTGTTCTAAGATACTGGATTTTTTTGGAAGATCTTTTGGCCACGGTCGTTCTTCTTCTTCCCTTTCCTCTTCAGAAAAATGTTCCTAATTTTCACAGAGGCTTAGATAACTTTACTATATTCTCCCACACAGTCTCTGCATCTCTCTGAGTATTTATATGCTAATTATCTCCATAGGTGTTCATCTTCCTTAACAAGCTGAAAGAAAGGAGAAGACAAGCAGGGTGTTAGCTCCCTGTCTCTAGGACAGTGCCTGCTGCATGATAGCCACAAACACCTGTGCAGTTGATGAAAAGCCAGTACCTGCTATAGTGCTGAACCAAACTTCAAACAAGGACAACATTTGATGAAGTTTCCCATTTTCTGGGTTTGGTAGGGCTCCAGTTCTGCCTGACACTTCTTTCTTGGGGGTGTGTGTGTGTGTGTGTGTGTGTGTGTGTGGCAATAACGAGATATAAGCATATTTTCCTCATTTCTTTCACCTGTCAGCCCAACCACAATATAGGCTTTATTTTTTTGCTCTATCTCATCTTGCAATTTCTTATTCTCTTTTCACAATTATTGCCTTTATTTATAGTGATTGCGTGTTTTATCTCTTCATTGAATTATTGGCTCCTAAATGATGAAGACTCTGCCTTATCTTTATTTTTTATATTCAAAGTACTTTATTTTCACCAGGGCACATGAAAATGCCTGGAGTTGCTGTAAGTGTATTAGGAAAGATGACAAGAGTTAGGGTTTAGTCTTTGTCTCCTAATGCAGAGGGCTATGAGCAAATGTTTTTTTTTTTTTTTCTCTTTCTTTCTTTCTTTCTTTCTTTCTTTCTTTCTTTCTTTCTTTCTTCCTTTCTTTTGTGGAAAGGCGGAGAAAAATGAAATGAGGAGGGTTGTCAATAAAGTAAAGGTGTTAGTGGGAGCAGAAAGAACAAGGTTTTAATGGGAAGTGAAAGGACAGTGGGGTAAAGCTTTTGATAGAAGTGAGATATAAGGGACATAGAGGAGATGCAGAAAGTAAGCAAGGTGGCAGGAAGCATATGCTCTCAGTGTGAGTTCGTGCCAGGAATCTTAGGTTTCTGTTCATTTTTAATTTTTGTAACAGACGAATAGCAGACTCAAAATAGATAACATATTAAGGGCTAATTATCTCAACTCTTTAGTCTTACTGCTGCTCTGATGAGAAATTATTTCATACAGAGAAATAATTATGCCATTTTTCATACTCAGTTCCATAGTGCTGAATTATATTTGTTTAAGCAAGATCTAATTTTTCTCAGATACTGTGGGGAATCCTAAGTGTTCATGTTTTCATTTTATGATCAACTTAGTTATTAAGTAAATTTAGAGATAACTGATTATCTTCTTTCTTCTGTCTTTTCTCTATCAATCAGTTTTTATAACTTGGCAATTAGAGTGAACATCTATCATTTGATTTCAAATAGAAATTAAAGGCATGTAAATCATTTTCCTGTGGCCCAAGCTTTGCTCTTACATCATACATTAATAGACACACTCTCTTTCTCATTGCAGAATTGTGAATTGTAAAATATATGCAACATTCTTACACAGTTTATGATGAGCAACTGACAAGAGGGATTAAATCAGGAGGCAAGATGCTCTGCTGGAATTGACTGGAGTCACTGCTGTTGAAATGCCAGAGCACAGTATGTGCATATTTTCCCCTTTTCTCGCTGCCTAATTGAGAGAGGCGTTAATGCAGTGAAGAGTGCTGAAAGCAAAATGCCAGCTCTGTGAAACAGGAAACAGATATACCCAATTATTTTTTTGGTTGGACTACTGTCCATGATAAAGCAGAACAAATGTTGCTGCTTTGCCTATATTGAAGTTATGAACAACAGAGAAATTTGGCTTGAATTCAACCGTTGATAGCACCAGAAAACCCCCCAGGAAATTCAACATTCTGATTATTTAGATGATAATAAGGACCTCAGTTGATAAGTATGATGACTTGAATAAAAATATTAGGTATACATTTGGTCTTCTGCATTCACTGATATATATTGAAGGAAGAGAAATATTAATCTCACGTTTCCCTAGTGCCTTTAGGATTGGGAAAGTGAGTTTTTCTCATTGTCTCAAACTGCTTTGGATGAAGTTCTCTCTAAAAGGATAAATTGCGATTATGGAATAGTGTTTAGTGTTAACATGAAAGAAGATTGGGTAGGCCAAAGTATCATCATTAAATACAATGCACGTAACATACTGGCTCATGTTAATTAGTTTGTTAATGAAAAGCAAGGAGCTCTAAGTGACTGTGGGAAAGTGACTTGGTGATTTGCTATTGCTGGTCAGTCTCACAAAAGGATAATTGTTTATTGTAAAAAAGTAGAGAATGGGAAATCAAAGAATCTGATAGAATTTGGATATGGTGGTACTGAGAGTGATAACTAGGAGGAAATCTAAAACTTATTAGGTTGATTTCCTGAAAATATAATCTGAATTTATCTCTGGTGTTCCAGAAGAGTCTAATTAAAGATTGAGTCTAATTAAAGGTTAAAAGATTGGTATTTTATCTTGTAAACTGTTTTTTCATTCGTAATCACAGTATTCAGGCCAGCAAGTTTAAAATCTGGTAAAAAAGGAAAGAACCCATATTTTAGACACCAGGATTGATTGTTAGTGCAACACACAAAAGTATAATGCAGAGCAGAATGACAAGAAACTGAACTTACTATGCAAATTCTTTATTAAAACTTTCAATTTCTAGATGCTGCTGCTGCATGCACATTACTTCCTTGGTGTGACCACATGAAGAAGTCACAATCATGGAGTATAAATTTAAAATTATTCTAACAAATAGAAACCATACTTGACCAGTATATTGTGACTTTTATTGTAGTGTTAAAAAGCTTAGAAGAGAAGACGGCAGAATGGAATCACCACAGGAAGGATCTGCCACAGACAGCACTTAAAATAATTACAGTGGTTTTATTTTTAGCCCAGTTAATATCCATTCAATGGCTGATGATGAAGATGTAAAGAAAAAAGTAGAGCACAATCTTATTTGTGCAAATATGAGTAGTTTACTATTAAACAAAGAGCAAATACTTTCTCAAGCACTTTTATTCTATTCAATTTATTTTATTCTATTCATATTATACTTTATGCTCCAAACGACTTGAAATAAATGAGTTGCTGAATTTTTTATTAGCTCAAATTATTTATATCTTATCCATCTGTCTGCCCCTTCTTCCCTCCCTCCCTCTTCCTTTCTTTCCTTTCTTTCTTCCATATTTATTGAGTAGCTGACCGATTCCAGGCATTTGAGTAAGTGAGTAGGTGCTAATTACACAATGAGCATTAAGGCTGAATCATTTTACCCACGTGGACTAAACATCGATTGAATAGCCTTCAACATATCCCTCATATACAACCCCTTGACATTATTAAGTGTTAAAGTAAGGTTTAACATTATGATAAGGTTCCATTTCACTAGCAGAGAAAAAAAAGGCATTTGAACAAAGAAAGGGAATTCAGATATATTAAAAAAAAGCTAAAACAAGGCCATCAACCTACTTCATACCTTATTTTAACACTTTAAGGATATATAAATATTACAGATATAGTTGAAGAAGCCACTATTGATTTCTGCTTAGCCTGTTAGAATGATGGAGGCAAGGAACTGGAAGAGATTGTTAGAAGACATTAGTTCCATTCCTCTGCTTTTGTGAAATGTGTAATTTGCAAGAGTAGCTCTGTGAGAGCAGTAAGAATAGTGGAGTGACGGGTTTCTATTTATTTTTTTAGGTGAGTATAATGTAGGTGGTGTTTAACTAGAAATCTCTTGGTCTGATAGGACTCTCTCTTTGGATTACAGGTTCTCTAACTGAGCACTACTGGCATAGAACCTGAAGATGCTAGAAAATTTTCACTGTGATTGTCAATGGATAAACCAAATGCCTTTCAGTCACATTAAATTTTTTCTTCTTATGTATCATTTAAATAATAGAAAGTTATTTTGAAATCAAATATATTATATGACATTCTTGGATGTAATCTTGCAAACTAACTTTTTTCTTTTGTCTCCTCTCCTCTCCCTTTCCCTCCCCTCATTCCCACACTTCCTGAAATGCAAGTTCTGCCTAGATAAGGGTAACCTGTCTTGAACTCACTTATAATAACATTGACCTTTTGGATTAGAAGGTATAAAGATTAATGTGACATGATACCTGCCATTTAAAGCTCAAAATCTAGTTGGGATCAGCCATATAAACAAACAAGTTAAAATATGATATAATAAGCCCTATAATATAAACAAGTGCAAGTTTCAGGGCTTAACTCGAAAGAGAGACAATAAAATATGTACTTTAAATAAATGCTTTCCTTATTTTTTTTAAAAGATTTTTTATTTATTTGACAGTGAAAAACACAGCTAGAGGGGGGACACAAGCAGGGGGAGTGAGAGAGAGGGAGAAGCAGGCCTCCCGCCGAGCAGGGAGCCCGATGTGGGGCTCGATGTGGGGCTCGATCCCGGGTCTCCGGGATCAAGACCTGAGCCGAAGGCAGTCGCTCAACCAACTGAGCCACCCAGGCGCCCCAAATGCTTTCCTTATTATACTTTCTCTAGTTGAATAGTTATCCTTCCAGCATTAAAAGACAATGATTTAAGAAGATAGAGTATGAACTATGTCTAAATGGCAGAATCCACATTTTGTATTGAGGGTAGAATTATTTAATATGAGTGTTCTAGAAGCAGTGCATGAGATGGATGAGAATGGGAGAAAATTCCTTTTTTTTTCAAAACTATTTTAGCACGTTTTAAAAAAAAAAATTATTTATTTATTTGACAGGGCGAAACATAGCTAGAGAGGAAGCACAAGCAGGGGGAGTGAAAGAGGGAGAAGCAGGTTTCCTGCCAAGCGGAGAGCCCAATGCTGGGCTGGATTCTGGGACTCCAGGATCATGACATGAGCTGCAGGCAGACACTTAACAACTGAATCATCCAGGTGCCCTGTATTTTACTGCTTTTGTGTGAAGTCTCTTAACATTTCTTTCCAAATTATCTCCAATTCTGTCTTCCTTTCCAGTCTACCTTCATATTTTCCCTTCTTTTTTGAAATCCTCAGACTCCAATCATTTCTTATCTTTTTTAAAAGTAAAAACTAAGAAAGTGTTAATGTCTCTTTAGCTTAGACTCTCTCCACTTGTTTTTATATATGCCTAATTCATATTTAATGGATAAAGAACGAGGATATTTATCTACAGGCATAATAAAGACTTTTAATCCAAAAACAATAACAATGAATATCTCAACTTGGCAACAAATAATTAACAAAATCACAAAAAACTTGGGTTACCTGGGTGGCACAGTTGGTTGAGCTTCTGACTCTTGGTTTTGGCTCAGGTCCTGATCTCAGGATTGGGAGAATGAACCCCCGACTGGGCTCTGTGTTCAGTGTGGGACCTTCCTGAGTTTCTCTCTCCCTTTGCCCTTCCTCCCATCTAAAGTAAATTAATAAATCTTAAAAAAACAAAACAAAACACTGCACTCAAAAGTTAGGATTGGTCTCTGCCCCTGTTGGGAGTTACTATGGCTTCTCAAGTAGGTAATAAAAATGTTATGGATGGAGCATCCAAATTTTAAAGAACTCTGTCTTTAGTTGTAAAGCTTTTCTAATGCCAGTTTTAAGAAACCAAACATGAAAACTGCAGAAAGAATAAAGGGAAAATTGTGAATGTGCTTGAGTAATAAATGACACAATTGTTCTGCTCTAGGCTCCCATCTATTTTCAGTAGTAAAATTAGAGCAAAGTGGATGAATACAGTCTGAATCTTTTTCCTGTTTTCCACAATTGCATAGTGAGCAATTGAGACTGTATGAGTGGAGTCAGCTTGGCAAATGTGTGGTCATTTGGACTGCTGTCTTTCTTGCATTTTTGTTTTTATAGTTAAGAGTTATGGGAACAATAGGGATACAAACACAAATATTTGCTAGGGGAAGTATGATGGCTCCCAAACATAGAGTAGGATGGAAGTTTTGGGTAGAAGAATTATTTATGGGTGTCCTCTTTAGAGGCTAAGCATGGAGCTTCAGAAAGGCTTAGTCTCAGAACTACAGGGAGAAGGGAGAATGTACTAGGTAGGCTAACTGGAGTATCTAACAGTTGAAGTTTTATTAATAAATTGGCTTTCTAGTTTAAAAAGAAAAGAAAACAAATTGGTCTTAGTCTATGACTTTCCAGCCATGATATTATGGTTGGCTTAAAGATGTGACCTTCTCAAAACTTTTATGGATTTTAAAATTTAAAGATTGACTTAAAAAGGAAGAAGCTATCTAAACGATGTCACATTTTTTTTTGCTGTGATTCAAAATTAGATAGATAGAGTCAAGATAATCTTAAAATAATTAGTAGAATTATAAAAGCAACACCAAAAGTAATGCTCTTTATTGAGAGTCTTCATTCTAAGTAGCTGAAAATGCTTTGACATCTATTCTTTCCTTCAGCTTCATAAAGGAGATAGGGCAAGACTGAGCCAGTTTTGGAAAAAAATAATTTAAGGACTAATGTTAGGGATGGAAAATAACCTAAAACTAGGTTGTTCTGGAATAGGATGGGCCTATCCTAACTTCAGAGAGGGAAGCTTTCTTTTGGCCACCTTTGTCTTTCCGATAGTTTCCTTTGTTTTCTCATTATATCCTCCTCCAAGACAATCACTGTCCTTCTGCAGTCTCTTAGATGGCCATGGAATTCTAGTGTGGTTCCTTAAGGGCAAAATTCCTTTGTTTGAGACTTTGTGATCTCTCTGTTTCTCATCTAATTTTTCCATTTCTCAGTGTTTGGCTGGATGAATAAGATGTAACCTTCCTCCTTCAAATAGTGCCTTGTCATGCAGGAGGCCTGAGTCCTGGGAAATTTTAGGTACTTTCATTCTTATGTTCTTTGTGTAGTGGACTTGGGCCATATGATGGAAAGAAATCTGCAACATGTTTCAAATGATGCTTCAGCTTACTTTGGTTTAATTGTTTAGAAAGTAAGATTTGGCTTCAACTTAGAATTCTAATTCTCATAGTACATGTTGGCTTGATATGTTTCTTCAAGAGAATTGAGATCCTGTGAGTAACGAGTATATAGAAATACAAATTTTACTGTTGTAGGACTATCTTAATCATCTATGTCACATTGCACTGGTCAAACAATTGATTTCATTCACTAGTGGTGGCCTTATGAAGAATGAATTATTTTAGAATAATATGTTAATTCTTACTAATTTTTTGTTACTTTACTGTTTTTTTTTTTTTTTAAAGATTTTATTTATTTGACAGAGAGAAACACAGCCAGAGAGGGAACAGAAGCAGGGGGAGTGAGAGAGGGAGAAGCAGGCTTCCAGCCGAGCAGGGAGCCCGAAGCCGGGCTCGATTCCGGGTCTCCAGGATCATGACCTGAGCCGAAGGCAGTCGCTTAACCAACTGAGCCACTCAGGCGCCCCTCCTTTACTGTTTTAAAGCCATTTCCAACAAGAGTAGCTGAGAATATATACTGTATAAGCCCTTCAGTTTTGTTTGTTTGTATAGGATGATGTCAATAATACAGAGTTTCAATGTTACATGATGGTTTCTAATACCTAAGTTATTTCTTATCAAATTCATTTGAAAGAATAAATAATATGTAATAGGTCAGACTGTTAATACTTATTTGAACATATTTTTCAGGTACACATAATCTATGCTTTGTAGAATAGTGATTTATGTGGTTTGATTAAGAAAAGAAGGTTGTTCAGGGCTTAAATGCTCCTGTGGGTTTATTATGCATAAAATCCTGAGATTTAAACATTTTACTGAAGTGGTTCCATGATCATGCAAACCAAGTTATTCTTGGCTGCCTAAATAGAAAGTAAAACACATTCTTGGTCTTATTTCTGTCTTTTATTCTACCTGATGTCATCCTCAAATCGTGCAATATCCTCAAACTAGGATGTTACAACTAATTCCAAACAAACTTTATTGGGGACTTTCCTTCCTGCAGACATTTCCTAACACACAAAATACTATAAACATTCTCAAAGCTCCCAGACTGTCCTAACGTTTTGTTCTTCCTGCAGACCCTCAGCCTTGGTCTGCTACACATGATTGTCAATCAGAAACCTTCCTTCCCCCAGCAGAACATTGCATGGCATACTGAAAGACTTCCATTAAAGCAGACTCAAACAGATGAATGCTGATATACTGGGGAAATAAACAGAAGGAAAAATGGCACATTTTCTGGGAGGCAGTCAAAAGCAATTGGGTTGCTAGGTAGGAGGAAATCAATAAACAATTTTAGATCCCAAATTCTATTTGGATATCTGAATGAATCCAGTTGAATTCATGGCAAAAGTATAAAATAAAAGAAAAATATTTTAAAGGGAAAAAGAAATTTTTTTTTTTGCATGTCAACTCCCTCTCTCCTAGTTTTGCTTTCTTTTGGTTTCCAAGTTTCCATTCTCCTAAATCAAACTATATAATCACTTCAGATAGTTTGCATTTGAGATTTGTTTTGGTCTTTGTGAATAGTTATAATTTACATAAAAAGAAGCTGCAGTTGCACTTTAAACTATCTTTCCAATAAGGATTTAATTTAGGTTTAATAGGACAGTTATCATATGTTAATTAAATGCTGATGGATTGTGAGAAATGTATTTACTCTGTTACCAACAAGGTACAAAAATATGTTTTTAATTTGATTTGGGCATTTAGTAAATTTGCAGATTCTTCTTAGATAAAGTTCTTCAGAGTTAATAATATGTTTATTTTACTGAGATTAAATTGTATGTGACAGTTAAAGAATTTATATTTGCTATCAGGTTTATAGTTATGTTACAGAGTTATATGTGGATATGGATATGTTTAGATCAGTGAACACTGAATCTTCCAACATCAATTATATATTTAAAAATCAATTGGTCTCTTTTATAGTTACATTTGTATTTTTGGAATTTGTCTCTAACAGGTAGTTACAAAATGCTGCCCAATAGAATCTTCTTTTTATCAATTTTTCAATGTACTACTTATTAAGCAACGATATATTTTAGGAATGTTTTCTTCACATTAACACTTCTCATCTATAGGACCAATTATATTCTCTCCAATTGAGTTTTTTTCCCTCCCCATAGTTATGAATACACTTGATTGAATCCACCTTTTTTTCATCAGAGCGAATATTCTTCCTCATCTCTCTCTCTCTCTCTCTCTCTCTCTCTCTCTTTTTGTATGAGTGATTATAACCCACTTTTTTTCAGTCTCCTTATTTTATCCCTAAAGTCTCCCCTAAGGACTTAAAGCCTGGCTTTCCACCAAAGTACATTGTCTGGAGTCAGAGATCTTAATAGTGCTGAGTTAACTTATCTCCTGAGTTTCTAGGCACTTTATAAAAGACTACACAGTAAAACAATGGGAGCCAGTAAAAGCAGAGAGTTGAGGAATTATCTGAAAAATGTGACCAATATGCACGGCAAATCTGGATCATTTCATCTCTAATTTTTCCCCCTCAATAACAGGATTATGTGGGTCTTGACACTTGCATTAAATTTCCAGTTCTTTGTGCATACAGAGTCGCAGCCAAAGGCAAGAGGTGATTTTGAGTTTTCTCTTTATTAAAGCAAAATATCTGAAATCCTTGACACATGAGCTCTTATAACATGTCTCATTGTACTTGGGGGGAAAAAAAGAAGAAAAAAAAAAAGCTACAATTACTTGTGTGCTAAGGAAGAGAACACAAGGTGGCAGGGCCACAGCAGAAATGGAATCGATATTGTGAGAAAATACATACAGGGTAGGTCAAAGATTAGAACCGCTTTAAATTCTCTGTGAAGTGCATTTTTCTTCATCTAGATTTCATAATAATGAATTATTTTCTTTACCAGTAGCAAATCATTAATCCCTTTGGAAGGCACAATTGATCTTGGTTTCTAGGTTGAAATTCATAAAGGACAACAAGCAGACACACTTAACATTGTAAATTATTTATGTGAAGTGTATGTTGCATTATTTCTCTTAGCTTTTTATGACTTAAGTTTCACTTCAGTGTAAAAATGCCTTAGGAATAGTTCTATGATCCAAATGACTTGAATATTCCTGGTCTCTGTTACATTTCAGAGTGTTTTGATCCTTTGGGAATTACTGGCATTTTCAGTATTTAATGAGATCCTTCAATGAATTTTCCTCTATACAGTTCAACCATGAGAAGTATACAGTAGTGATAGATATTCTGAGACCTTGATGGTAATAAACTGGAGTACATATATTCTAGAAAAAATGGAAAGTGAGCTGGTTAAGGTAGCAGAACTTATATGAAATACAAACACAATAATTTCAGTTACTTAATAGAATGGAAGTTTAATTCTTCCTAATTAAACATGTTAAGTAGATATATCAGAGTGACAGGCAGATTTTGTCAAAGCATTGATTCAGTAACCCAGTTTTGCCCTATATATTGGCTCCACCCTTGGCTTCTAAAATTGCCACAGAAGAAGAAAGTGCATGGGGGATTGCAGACGTTAGGTTATGTGGGCAAAACATGGAAACAGCAGTTACTACTTCTACTCAAATACTGTTGGCCATAACTCAGCCATACGGCCTCGTCTAACTGCAGAGGTTGTGGGTAATATTGTTTATCTGTGTGACTAGGAGGGAAAAGATTTGGGCTTGGTGACCTCCATGTGAAATCCTAAAAGCCACCAGGAAGGGTAGATTGGAGCTCTCTGGTTCAGATGAAGCTGTAGTCCATAGGTGCAATAGCTTCCTCTTCATGGAATCCTCAACTTTGCTCTAAAGGCTTTGCAACTAGTTGAATCAGACCCAGCCAGATCACCTAGGATAATCTCACTTACAATAATTGATTATGGATTTTAATCACATCTACCAAATACCTTTATAACCACAATGCTTGGATTAATGTTTATTGAATAGTTGGGGACTCTAGCCAGATTGGCACAAAATTGAGGATCGCAGTGTATATATATTTGTGTATATAGTTATGATTGTTAACATAATTCAAAATTATTTTCCATTTGTCTTTTGACACTTAGTAAGTGTACAGACACATCTCCATATGTACTATATTTTGGAAGTCAAAACATTCTTCTTTGCCTTTGTACATTTTAATAAATAAAATGCAGCATGACATCAGTGGGATAAACCCAGCTTTGAAGTAAAATAAACTTGAGTTTGAAACCTTGTTACACTGTTTACTAACAATTCTGTGACCTTGTACCATGTTGCTCAATAACTTTAAGGTCAGTTTTTTTTTTTAATATTTCTATTGTAAGAGGTAATAATGATTATATCTGTATACAACATACTATAACGTTCCTTGGTTTGAGAAAATTGCTCAATAAATAACAGGTATTATTACATGAGATAGGAGATAGCCTGGGCTTTCCTAGAATGCTGACAAGACTCAGAAGCCAGGAAAAATTCCTATGACATTGTCTCCCTACCTCAAGGTGGAAGTGGCAAGCTGCACCATGCCCGAGATAGTGATTCTTTACTAGAAGCATGATAATAGGAGAGACAGTGTTCAGAGCAATGTTGATGTCATGGAGAGAGGTTTCTAAGGCCATAAAATTCTTGCCTTAAATCTAGGTCTCCGCATTGAAAATATTAGCTGTTCTTAAGTGACTTCTGAAGAACAGTATGAATGTGAGAATTTTGTTCATTGTGTTTTTTCTTTTTTTATTCAGAAAATATTTATTGAGATTTTACTAACTCTCTGACATTATTCTAATGAAAGTAACAGAAATATGTTGAGATTTGTGGAAATGTGGTCTATAGAGTAATAGTTTATAGATTGGAAAGGTGAAGCTGGTAATTAAAATATTTCCATTAGCAATGTCCCTGGTCAGGGTGGTACTGCCTTCTGCTATCACAGTAAAGGCTGATGTAACAGGTTGGGTTTTCTTGATCTCAATAATTCATCTAACCTTAGCATATTACATTTAAAAAACACACACACACACAACTTCCTGAGAATCTCAACTTTTTCTTGCTATTTATTTAATCTATGTATTTGTTTCTTTTTTTTTTTTTTAAAGATTTTATTTATTTATTTGACAGAGAGAAACACAGTGAGAGAGGGAACACAAGCAGGGGGAGTGAGAGAGGGAGAAGCAGGCTTGAGGGAGAAGCAGGCTTGAGGGAGAAGCAGGCTTCCTGCCGAGCAGGGAGCCCCATGTGGGACTCGATCCCGGGTCTCCGGGATCATGACCTGAGCTGAAAACAGTCGCTTAACCAACTGAGCCACCCAGGCGCCCCTGTATTTGTTTCTTAAAATAATTTTAAAAAGCAGTCAGTCTGGTTGCTATTTCCTGCATATGACTTTTGGTAAAATATCAATATTTTAAGGCCAAATCCTAGAGCTCTAGGTTCTAAGAAACATCTGATTGGGAACAGTGTGTGAAAAGGGCCATTAGGGGCTGGAGAATCATTTGACTAGTGATAGTTTTCATAGATGCAGTAAGTTTACCTCAGAGATAGTGCAGGTTTGGTTCCAGATTACTATAATAAAATGAATACTGCAATGAAGTGAGTCAAATGAATTTTTTGTTTCCTGGTGCATATAAAAGTCATGTTTCTACTGTACTGCAGTCTACTGTGTATGCAAGGCATTGTCTTAAAAAGACAATATACATGCCTCAATTTAAAAAAATGCTAAAAAATGCTAACCACAATTGAGCTTTTAGTGAGTCATAAGCACTGATCACAGATCACCATGACACAGTAATAATGAGAGTCTGACGTATTGCGAGAGTAACCAAAATGTGATATAGAGACACAAAGTAAGCAGTTGCTATTGGGAAAATGGCACCAATAGATTTGCTCTACGAGGCTTTGCCACAAACCTTAAATCTGCAAAAAGCACAGTATCTGTGAAGTGCAATAAAACAAAGTGCAATAAAATGAGGTATGCCTATAATTTTAAAAAGACATAACTTGTCAACAAATGCATTTTCAAATGACACATTACATGTTTGGTTTAGGGAATGCATGTGTAGTCAGTGCCAGCTAGAATATAAAGCTATATTTTTTCAGTATTAAAAATAGACCAAAAGAGCAATAATCCTGTAGTTGGCTGGTTTATTTTTTATAATTTTCTTACTTTTTCTATATGAAAATTATGTATACATTGCAGGAGTGGATGCATCTTTTTTTCCCAGCAAAGGAAAAACAATAATAAGTGTTCTCTCTCTCTCTTTTTTTTTTCACATTCTAGAGACTTGTTAGTTTACTATATGAAAAGATTGATCAGATGTATGCAATTTACAAATAAGATGAAGGTATTATTTTCGGCATGTTGGCTATTTTATGGCAAGGAAAGCTGAGGTTTAGAGATGTTAGATGTTTATCACAGCAGAAGATTAAGTATGAACCCGGCCTTGTAGATAAACCTCAGATGTGTCTGTAGGTATATAATACAGACGATTTGATAGCTAGATTTATCTTTTCTTTCCTTCCTTTTGTCTTTTTTCTTTGAACAATTACTTTTGTTTAAAAAGCTGGTAGAACTGCGTATAACCTTTAATATACTTATAAGTGGCATTCACTCTGGATTTTCAGTGATGTTTCACTGAATTGACTTTTCACCAACAATAATAATGTGATTTTATTTAAAGAAAACAATAACAGAAAATAGGTATGAATAGTGATCCTTTGGCTTGTCTTGTGAAGTTTATCATGGCTTTATGATCTAAGAGCATTTTTATTAGGATTACTTCTTGCTTCTTATTGCATACTGGTTTTAGTTGTACTCCTCCCTGCCAGACAGCCCCTTCTCCTCACCCCAGCGACTTGAAAAACACTCTTTTCCATTTATCTTGTAGTTTTGAAAATGCCCAAATAGATTTCTTTTCTTTTAGTTATAATGTTAAAGTTAACTGAATTGTATCAAATTTCATACGATAATCCTTTGTAAGGCATATAAAGGGGTATTTACCAAAGGAATCAGAAGGAATTGACACATGTAAGCCGCAGCGCTACATGGGAGGTAATAGGAACTGGTGACACTGCGACAGTCTGAGTGATTTGTAAGACTGTAGGACTTGAAGAGCCATGGTGAATGTGCCAGTGATCAGTAGTGGCTTGTCATAACGAGTGCTAATTCAAAATGATTTTTTCCACAGTGTCACTTTTATTATCAGGAGGAATGCAGGTACTTTTAGTGTAACTTTTTGGACACTGTATAGTCCTCATTGATTTTCTGACATTCACTATATCCTGAAGTCCTGAGAACCCTCTTGATGTTGATTTTTTATAGTGCATATACTGAAAAATATGCTAAATGCTTGCAATGCTCCAATCCTAAAATCACATTTTGCAACCAGATGATCCTTAAAAATTTGTTTCCCAGAAGAAATTGAAAAATTGAAAAATTTGTATTTTAATATCAGACGTTTTTCTTAGTTAGCATCTGTTTGGTAAGGTTCATAATTCAGTAAAATGTCATGTTTCAAAGAACAGAGTATTTTTAAATACTTTGAGTGGGTAAGCCAATTTGGAAGCATGACAAATTTTAGCTCTGTGAATATTAGAAATGTACTGGTGGAAAGACCAGAAAGAGGATCTGGAATAGGGTCTGCTCTGGTACTAGAGGTAAGAGAAAAAAATTTCACCAGAAGGAGCCAAATGAGATATATTGTTATGCATAAATCATTACACAGCTGTGTAGCAGGCATCTCATGTTGGATTCATCAGACTGTTGGTGAAAAAAAAAAGAAAACTTTTGGAAGTTGGGGGAGGGTCCATGGAATAATCAAGAGCAGGTAAAAATCCCATTATAATGGATTTCATGAGACAACTAAATTGTTTTGTGGTGATTGGATACATTGCTGTAAATATTTCCATTCTGCAGGAGGGAGAAGCTTAAGCAAGACTTATCCAAAGCAAATTAAGAAGGAAGAAAGAATTAGTACTTTGAAAATGGAATTAAAAATGGAATGGTGAATAATATACTATATTCTTGTGGCTCAGTAGCTTTTGTTGTTCTGTTTGGAAAGTTTATAGATTTTTAGAGGGTGGGGTATTGGTATAATTGGAGAAGGAAGATGTAAGAGACACTAATCTAGTATTGTTGATATAGTAAGTTCACAAATTATTGAATGAAGAAAGAAAACTTGAAGGTTAATTTCTGCTTGAGGCAGGTCTGTGATGACAATGTGAACATACCTTCATGGCCTGATTCAACTTCAGTATGCCCTTCCTTGTCTTTCTTATAGAAAGTATGCTCTAAAACTAGAAGTCATCATCTCTTTCTCTGTTTCCCTTTGATACACTTCGCAGAAACAGGAGCTGGGCTTTGAAATTTACTCAGGTGGTTTCCAAGAAAGGTAAGTGTTCTTCAGTATAGATCCATCAAACTGTTCAAGAAAATTACTTCTCTCATAGAAGGTACAAACTTTTTCTGTAAAATTTGTTTTTTCAGTGATGGTGGATAATTTGGAATAGAAAGGTAAAAAGAACAACTAAGACACTCTTGCATAGGCAATCTCTTGAACTCCATACATTAATGTTCTATAGAATGCATCTTAGTAGTTTTGGCCCTTCAACATTATTCTTCCTGTACTAAAGACTAAGCCTTTTATGTTCTGTCTGTATTGATAAAATGAGATAAAATAAGACATCATTGCCCTTCTAGTTACCCATCACCATGTGATATCTTTGAAAACACAGAATTTCAGAGACAGAATGGTCATTATAGTCATTTTATAGATGAAGTAAATGAGAATCAGCCCAATTACTATTTGAACAGGTTTTAGGCTTTGGGAATCCTAACCGCCTGTATTCATTTTCCTCTTCTTTCTATAGTTTTACTACTTCCCAGTTCCCAAAACTTGAGATTCTAATCCTATTATGCCCTGGATTATAAGATCCTTCTTATAATTAATGTTAATTAAGCACTTGCTAAGTACAGGAAATCTGACTAGGCAAAAAAAAAAAAAAGTCTAGCTGTGACCTTCAAGCCAGTTTGATCATCCGAAGTACTTGAGAAATTGTATAGGAATATAAATTCTCTGGCTCCACTTCATATTTACAGAAACAAAATCTATGCATGCAAGTCTTGAGACTTTGTATTAAAAAAATACCCCGAAACCTTCCTACACTGTTGGTGGGAATGCAAGCTGATGCAGCTACTCTGGAAAACAATATGGAGATTTCTCAAAAAGTTGAAAATAGAGCTACCCTATGACCTAGCAATTGCACTACTGGTCTTTACCCCAAAGATGTAGTGATCTGAAGGGGCAAGTGTACCCCAATGTTTATAGCAGCAATGTCCACAATAGCCAAACTATGGAAAGAGCCTAAATGTCCATCAAAAAATGAATGGATAAAGAAAATGTGGGATATATATCATTATAGTTACACAAACACACACACACACACACACACACACACACACACACACACACTGAAATATCATGCAGCCATCAAAAGACCCAAAATCCTGGCATTTGTAATGACATGGATGGGACTAGAGGGTATTATGCTAAGAAAAATAAGTAAATCGGAAAAAAGACAATTATCATATGATCACACTGATATGAGCAATGTGAGAAACAAGACAGAAGATCGTAGGGAAATGGAAGGAAAAACAAAATAAGAGAAAACCAGAGAGGGAGACAAACCATAAGAGACTTCTAATCTCAGGAAACAAACTGAGGGTTACTAGAGTGGAGGGTGTAGGAAGGATGGGGTGGCTGGGTGGTGGACATTGGAGAGGGTAAGTGCCATAGTGAGCACTGTGCACTGTGTAAGACTGATGAATCCCAGAACTGTTAACAAATAATACATTATATATTAATAAAATATATATACATATATTTAAAAAAGAAAATAACAACAACAACAACAAAATACCCCAGGCTAAGTTAGCTGTTGAGACGGATTTGGAACTGTTGCTTAAGAAATATGTATACATGCAGTATAAACTTATTATTTGGTACTGTGGCTTGATCTTCCCTACATTCCTTTCCTCCTCCAGTCCTTTCCATTTCAGTCAGTGACAACAGTCACCTACTGAGGTGCTCAACCCAGTAAGTCTGGAGCCATCATGTTTCCTTCATCTGTTCTATTCGTGTGTCTACCTCCATTGCTTCTAGGATTTCCTCCCTTCCTTCTGTTCTCTACTAATACAGCTGAAGTGATGAATTTCCAAAGTGAATATATTCATTCCTCTCTCCTATATAAAACTTTGTGGTAGCCTATATCAGTGTCACCAAAGTGTGCTCTCTGTAGCTATATAATAGACATAATATAAAAAAAGAAATGAAAGCCCTGTCTTAGACCACATGGGCTGCTACAGTAGAATACCGTAGACTGGGTAACTTGAACAACGGACATTTATTTTTCAAAGTTCTGCAGCCTGTAAGTCTGAGATTGGTGTGCCAATATGGTTGGGTTCATTCTGATGAGGGCCCTCTGAGTGGCTTGCAGACTATTGCCTTCTTGCACACCTCACATAATGGAGAGTAGAAACCTTGATGTCTTTTCCTCTTCTCATAGTGACACTCATCCATTACAGGGGGCCCCATCCTCATGACCTCATCTAAACTGAATTACCTTCCAAAGACCCTATTTCATAATACCATCACATTCAGGAATAGTAACTGAACTTATGAATTTTGTGGGGACAGAAGCATTCAGTCCATAGCAATCCTCACAGTCAAATTAGTTTTAAAAATGTTGAGTTAGCCAGGTAAAGATTTTAAATGTTGCTATTTTTATAACAGGATTTTGGCTCTTCGGTGCATTGTATAACTTTAAAAGAGTGGTATATATTGTAGGCACTGTTTTCCAGAGATCTTCAAGTATAGTAACTCCTTTTTCTACAGAGTATTCTGAGGAGCTAATGTCTAGGAAATACACTGTGGTGGGCTGTGTCTTGGCACTGGACATCTCTAATTTTTTTTTTTTTCAAATCCTATTACAGAAGCCCATTACTAGCATGGTATATGTATGAGACCCCTGCTATAAGGGGGACATTTCACATATTACTGTGTCTCTTGGGGCTAGGAGGTAAGAAACGTTTTCTACCTGTTTTCTCTTGCCTTGTCTCATGCTCTTGGGAGATTGTAATTTTTAAGACTTAGTGACGTAAAAAAAATTACAGATATTTTGAAAAATGGTAAATGTGAATGGACTTAGTGTTCTACAGTAGCTACTACAGCCAAATAGATTCTAACTTCATGATAAGATTCAATGCATCCATGAAAAAAAAAGGTAAATGCATTTGATTCCTTGTGGGCAAAAGAATCAGAAATGAAACAAAATTCCTTAATTTTCTTACCAGCATTTTGATTTGATGTCATGTAGATATGACTTATGCTTTATGTTATTGATGAGTCAAGGAAAGGAAGTCAGTTGTACACCTTGGAGCTTTATTTAAGCATCCATTGACTTCATTTAAATAAGCCCAATCAAACTTTAAGGTTAAATGCAACTCTAGTAACTCTTTATTGTCTCCTAGGTAACAATATGTAGTGTTTATAAGATGAATAGGGAAATTCTTGGAGTTTTCCATTTGCTTAGTGCACAGTCATGGAAAATATATTTTTAAAATAATAAGTATATAAAATATAATATTTTAAATGAAAATAATTTAATAAAGGAAAATGGAAGACTCATATAATGTTCTCAGACTATCAGTGCTAAAAAATTTACAGGCCTTTGTTTTACCAGATATTATTTGAAATCGTTGTAGTCGGGAGGGAAGAAAGATACAGGTCAGAATGGATGTTTGCACGTAATATAAAAATAGGTCATCTTTCAAAGGAGTATAGAATATGTAACCATTTGTTTATTTGTTTCTACTCGTGACACTGTTCACTAGAGCTAAAATAAATGTGATTAGAAGAATAATCTTTCTCTTAATTCAAAATCAGTATCTACTTGTTTGTGGATAGTTTTTTCTTGGTGTGTGCTTAAAGACTCTCTGATTGATTAGGAAACATTGAATAAGGTTATTTTTAAGTATATTTGTTACATTTCTAATAATATGCTTAATGTATCTTTTGTTCAAACCTATAGACACTTTTTCAGGTCAAATATTGTTAAATTTAAAGCAATGATTTCAATTGGAAAACTAAGTACAAAAATATATTAACTTTCTATTTGTTGATGCTCTGTATTTGTTATTTTTTAACATAAGTTTTCTTGCTTTGTGTTCTATGTAAACACTTATGAACCCCATATCAAACAAATGATGGATGGCTGCCAGTGAGGCTAATTTAGGGAAAAATCAAGGTGTATTAGGTCATTTCATGTTTTATTAATAGTAGAGGAGTTCCAGGTTAGACCTGGAAAAGTTTAAATGGAGAAATGGAAAACATTACATTGCAAAGGAATGTTGATTAAACATGATGGCAATAATCAAGATGATTTCATATACTTGATTTATTCTGAAATGTATGAAAAAATTACATGAAGTCAAAAAAAGTTGTTTTTTTTTTACTTGTTGCAAAATGAAGTTTTACCTAATTTATCCTGACTGCATTATTTATACACAGCAGTGCTTTTACCAGCTTGATTTTAAATTCTTTTTTTAAAATTTTGGTGGGATTTTGAATAATGAATAATTTTCTCTTGTTTTGTAAAATGAAGTCCAGTGTAGCAATGTCGACATTTTATTGTCACCTTATAGATGATTTTAAAAATATTATTTTCTAATTCTACAGCAGTTGTTGCTATAGGGAAATTACTGCATCATAGGTCTTTTCGAAAATTTGAAGTATTACACATCTATGTGTTTAAAACAAGTACACATACCCAAATAAAACCAGAATCCTCATACTGCTGTTCGAAGTGCATAATATCTGAAGCATTTTATCTTTTTTTTTTTTTTTTTTTTTTTTTTAGAGGTGGGAGAGGGGCAAAGGGAGAAGGAGGGAGAGAAACTTAAAAAGGGTCCATGTCTAGTGCCCAGCTTGGAGCCCAAGTGAGACCCAGCTCATAACCCTGAGATCATGACCTGAGCTGAAATCAAGAGCGGATCGCTTAACCGACTGAGCCTTTCAGACACCCATATAAAGCTTATTCTCTTCAGAGCTGAAGGGTTAATTAAATTCAGCAAATACTTTTTAGCAGTTTACCTACAGCATGTCTACCAATGCCGACTGCATAATTGGCACTTGATTGACACTGGATTTGGGGGAATGACTGAGCAGATGGAAGCATTTTGTTAGCTGAAGTAAGTTATATATAAAGGTATGTAAATATTACTTGTTCTCAAGATTCTTTCAATTAGCTGGGGAGTCAAGCAAGGAAAGACAGAAAAGCAGGCATTTGGGGGAGAAAGAACTGAATGGGGAGGAAAAGGAAATGCAGACACTTAGGAAGTACATAGGAGCAGTGAATGGCCCCATATGCTCGGAGTTTAGTGCTCCACAGGGTGGAATGAAAACTAGACCTGGAAGAGGGACTTGACTTCTCCTTTTAGAGGAATTTTTAACCTAGATGACGTTTGTACTTAAACGGTTAGGAAACGTGAGCATCCTGGAAATGTTTTGATTAGAGGAATGACATGCCTTAGGGAGCTAATTGGATGGCAGTGTTCACCAATGATGTGTACACCTGAGAAAGGGAGGCTGCCAGAAGTGTTACAGACCAGAGACAAACCAGGCCATTTGGCTACAGTCTGTGCTATGTTTCTCAAATTAGTATTTTTAGTCTCTGAATTCTTAGGCTAGCTTTCCACTGTTTACTGGCAGCTCTACAGCACTTTTTCTCTTAGCTTATCTTAGCTAATGCTCTCTTAAATCCATATCATCATACCTTTCCTCTCTTTCTTAGGTCGGATTTTAACTATAAGGACCTTATTAAAATACGTCCTTAGTTAAGATCATGTATGTGTGTGTATGTGTGTGTGTTTGTGCCTCACATGGGCTGCTATCGCTGTTCATCCTGGCTATCATTAGAAACTCCAAACATATATAGGCTGTCATTAGAAAAGAAAAAACGTATGTACTACTGCCCTTAAAATAATTTATCCTTATATTTACCATAGTCAAATTTGGCTAAGACTTTTGGAACTATTTTCTAGGTACTTTCCTTTACTAGTGATAATTAACTTTTGTAGTGTATAATGAGCAGTCATTGTGCTAACACATTACATATAATGTCTAACCTCATAATTGCAACTTGTATATCACCTTCTCCTTTCTTAGAAAAACAAATTGAGGTATAGAGACATTAAATGTTTTCCTATATGTCGGGTAGCTATTAAGTGATTAAGTAATGAAATTGGTCTGGTTTTAAATAATGCTACTTTTTCATCAGTTAATATGCAGAATTAGCTTTATGAAGTTTATATTGTTCCCATTTTTAGAATGGGAAACAGATTGATTCATTTAGGTAGAAAAAGGCCAAGGTCAGATTAAAACAAGGGGGTTCAGGCTCCATGTTTCATGACCTGCATGTTGTATCAACTGTCTCAAGTTCAGGACTAAGAAACAAAGTAAAATAACAAATAATTTTGGGCCCCAACTCCCCGTTAATTAGTGACTTCTTTAAAATAGCACTAGCATTTTGTTTGTTTGTTTTAATCATTCATACCCCAGCTTTGTTTCTATTGATTACTGACTCAGATTGAGTGGTGTATGGTGTTAAATATCAAAAAATACATATTTTTAATAAGTTTAATTTCCATTATTGTCTAGTGTTGGGACCTTAAAGTTCCATATTCTTCCCCAGAGCTTTATTTAATGTTGCCTCTAGTCATCCACTGGAAATGGTATGTATGACCCTGGGCATTTTCATGGTAGATTTTCCTGCCACTTTCTTCTGTCTATTCTATGCAGCTGCCTAATGAGTCATTTCAATGTCTACTTCATATTTCCCAGCTGCATTTCATTTAGTTACCCAATATACTGCACATGCATGAAGAAACATTTATAAGATTCGTGTTCAAGAATGCTTAGATTAGTGGGTGGCTTAGAGAGGGGGAGGAGAATGACAGAAAGAAATTCATGGATTCCCCACAGAAAGGTAATTCTTTAAAATGCACAATAAAGAATTTCTTATAACCCAGATCACCCTGTCAACATATATAATGCAGTTTGAACATACACCTATCTTAACTTTTGAAACAACTCTTAATTTATTAAGGTGACAAGGCTTGTTAGCATTTGCTTCAGCATGTACAGAGGAGATGAATGATTGGTTTTAAAATGTTTGATAATGTAGGGTTAATTGATGGGCCTTAAGGGCTTAGGATTCTTAAGAATGATATTTTAAGATCCCAGCTTTAAAGCACCACCTGCAGAATGAAAAAGTATTCTGGTGCTTGAAATTTATCAATATGAACTAAAGTGAGGCTCATAAATTTTGTTCTGTTTCTCTTCTGAACAGACACAGCTTAGGGTTTTATAATACGTGCCTAGGGTGGTCTTGGTCATTGTGCTGTCAGAAAGTAGTATGTGGTGTTCTTCTAGAAATATAGATGTGATACGTTGTGTGCTGGGAAGATTGTGTGTGTGTGTGTGTGATTTTTCAGTCTTATTCTCCCTTCCTTTGGGTACAATTTTACTTTAATATAGAATAAGCAAAATATTACTAATAAATTAAACAGTGAAAGAGCTGACCTAAAATATTATTTTCAAGGGTTAAAAAGACTCTCTGAACTAATCATACCATGTTAGATCTAAATGAAACTAGTGAACACTAGATAGCATGCCTCTTAGAAGTTGCAAATGATATCCCCAAATATGGTTTTGTCTTATGGATGTTTGACCCACACAGTGTTTTTTAACAATTGAATTAGTTTCCAACGTCCCAAATTGGAAAATTTTATCTAAAATCCCAGATTTCTGGCTTCTCTTGAAAAATATGAAGGTCTGGCAATATTGAGAAGACCTTCCCACATGGCCACAGTTGATGAGAACTGCAGAAATTGCCCACTACACACATTTGCTAAAATATGAATTCCATGAAGACTCATGAAGAAGTAACTGTTCCATGAAGAACTGAAATCCTATGAATTTCCATGAAGAACTGGTTTGTGGGTTGAAGTAATCTGAATATCTGGAAGAGTGTCTGGCTATAGATGTTTGATACATTATCATACAAATCAGACTTTAATCTCTTAGTCAACTGTTGTTGAAGTAACAGGGCATGGCTTCACCAGTATGACACCCACCATTCCTTACCGTATTGTACTTAAACTACCTTTTCTTTCTTTCTTTCTTTCTTTCTTTCTTTCTTTCTTTCTTTCTTTCTTTCTTTCTTTCTTTTTTTGTTTGTTTTAATTCTAATTTATTTTATTTTTTCAGTGTTTCAAGATTCATTGTTTATGCTCCACACCCAGAGCTCAATGCCATTCATGCCCTCAATACCCACCATCAGGCTTACCCATCCCCCCACCCCCCTTTCTTACAAAATCTTCAGTTTGTTTCTCAGAATCCAAAGTCTCTCATGGTTCATCTCCCTCTTTGATTTACCCCAGCTCACATTTCCTTTCCTTCTCCCACTGTCCTCCATGTTACTCCTTATGCTCCACAAGTAAGTGAAACCATATGATACTTGACTTTCTCTGCTTGGTTTATTTCACTCAGAATAATCTCCTCCAGTGTCTTCCAGGTTGCTACAAAAGTTGAGTATTCATCCTTTCTGATGGAAGCATAATATTCCATTGTATATATGGACCATTGTCTTCTTTATCCATTTGTCTGTTGAAGAGCACCTTGGATCTTTCCACATTAAACCACCTTTTCATTTATGTTATCTCTTTGGGTCCCTCCCCATTTACATTTTTTGTTGCTTTTTAAAAATTGTGGTAAAATATACATAACATAAACATTACCATATTAAACATTTTAAGTGTACAGTTCAGTGGCATTAAATATGTTCACATTATTGCATAGTCATCACCAGAACTTTCCATCTCCAGAACTTATCTTCCATATTTAGAATATGGTTCATATAGAGATCGCCTTTATAAAGAGATTTATCTAAGTCATTGTGGAAATTTTTATTTTATTTGTAATGATTTTGGAGAAAGAAGGTTGGCCACTCTGGTGAACATTTAAGCACTACTTTAGCAACTATAGATGGAAGACTGTTTTGTTCTCTTCAATTATGTTTAGAGATTTGCTAACCCAATGTATTTATTTATATTGAGATTTTATCTTCAGAAAAGTAATTTTTCTTGTCCAACCTTTGTCTTTAGATTGATGTTCTCAGTTACAGCAGTCTAGAAATGCAGATATCATTTTTTTTTTTTAAATTTTAAGAAACTCTAGTTTGATGAGGCTAAGTGAATGCTGGAATTTCAGCCCAGATTTCCTGTGTTCTTTTACTACACCAGGAATTCCTGATGATAGAGATTTTTCAAAATCATTCAAAACCCATAATTTTAGAAGATTTTTGGGGGAAATATATAGATTGCACATCTATTTTCTTCTTAATGCTAAGAGAACTCTGGAACTATTAACTCTTAACTAATGTTAAGAGAACTCTAAGCTATTAGAACTATTCTAATAGCTTAGTCTAGTCCTGAGGGTACACACACATTTTGCTATGACAGTTCTTTGGATTTGTGTTCAATGGCATATGTAAGGCAACTGCTTTGTAATGGTGGAAGAAGTTTATAAATCTTGATAAAGAGAAAACACTGAGATCACCAACAATATAGATATTTATTAAGGACAGCACACTTGCAAAGCCAAGATTTTCTTTAAAAAAAAGTGAGGCATTTTTCTCTGACAAGAAAACAGTGAAATTTAATTCAGTCTTACATATGATACCACATACTTTGCAGTTGAAATCCAGTGATGTAATCTAATCTCACTATCATTTCATCTCCCACTCTTTATTTTTGGTTCAAAAATGGACTTGCAAAAGCTTGTGTTGATATAGTTTGCTCATGTTTAATAAATTTTCTGTGAAGTTTTGTCAATTAAACTGTTAGTAACGTCTGTGAAGCCATATAACAGGGTTAAATGCTAAAGAATGTGACATTAAAGGCATTTAAATTGTTCACTGTTATGTTTAATTTCAAACAAATTACTAACCATGTTCTTAGATATAATACTTAATGAGTCATCTCTTGAAAGATATAAATCTTAATGATTCATCTCTTGAAAGACTGACATATAGCTGATAATAAAGGTATATGCTTTTGACAAAAGTTTCCCCTCTGACTTTCTGATCATATTTGGAAAAGGCTAGATTCATAGGATTATAAATTTATTGCATCTTTTGAGGAAAGTCACTTTTATATTAGATCTTATTAGTGATGAGGCCAGTTTTCAATTTTATCATGTCCTCACAATTATAACACACAATTATGAAATTATGTTTATCATGATAGCAGCTTGCTTATTTTTTACATGTTATTTTATCTGATTAATTTTTTTAAAAAAAATTTATTTCTTTATTTGGCAGAGAAAGAGATCACAAGTAGGCAGAGAGGCAGGCAGAGAGAGAGGAGAGGAGGAAGCAGGCTCCCTGCCGAGCAGAGAGCCCTATATGGGACTTGATCCCAGGACCCTGAGATCATGAGCTGAGCTGAAGTCAGAGGCTTTAACCCTCTGAGCCACCCAGGCACCCTATCTGATTAATATTTGTACTCATTGAACTTTATTATTAGCACTTTATTGATATCTCAGATTAATTTAATCTTAATTATCTTCATACTTAAAACATTTACACCTACTACCACATAAATAGATGCTTAAAATGCATGTACTTGCTTAATAAAACATGGAACAGTGCTATATCTAATGTAAACAACCCTCAAAGTGTATCATTTTGTTATACTCCTTAGACAATTATTTTTAGTAGTAATCATGAAATGAAATAGATATTAACAGTAATAATAACAGAAAAACAAATAGATAGCAACTGAGTTTTATATATATAATCATGCCTGTAAAAAATTTAAAAAACAATAAAAATGGATTAAGATTTTTTAACTTCATAAAAGTACTTTTTTTGAAAAGTAGGAAAGACACATATGAGGAATGCCTTCAAGAGAAGACATTCTTCAAAATTCAGGAGATGATTTGTGCATAGAATTACAATATTAAGGTAACTCAAGTATTGCTTCCTCATCTTTACAATCACTGTGCTACCA
Source organism: Spilogale gracilis (assembly GCA_004023965.1). Classification (NCBI taxonomy): domain Eukaryota; kingdom Metazoa; phylum Chordata; class Mammalia; order Carnivora; family Mephitidae; genus Spilogale; species Spilogale gracilis. Next base: position 98,664 of record PITA01005956.1, read on the forward strand.
TTGTTAATTTTGAATCTATAGAGGCAGCAGTATACTGATCCATAGGCTATTGGAGTTGTGAACTTGCTCAAACTAAGCTCAAATTATTTTTGAATCTACTCTTGAAATGAATGAAGGCAGAAAGTACAGCTGAGTTTGTATGAGTCAGGGCTGACTGGGTGACTCAGTTTTCCAAATTAACCTGCCTGTAGAATATTATACTCATTAAAGGCAAATAGTAAACACATGTTAATTTGGATCATACATGCATTTTATGAAAACTCAACAGTAACAGCAACTATGTTTAGAACATAAGAGCAGAGATTTGCAAACCACAGCTTGTGGGACCAAATCCCCCACCATCCCAGGTAAATCATTTTTTAGGGAGAGTAAAGAGCAAGTAAAGGCTCACATGTCATTTCTGAGTATGTACATTCACAGTGGGACTAAATTCTGTTGTGTATGTGAGTGTTGTTCTTAGCTTACTGTATTAAAAGCAAACACAGACTATGTCATTTTATTTTCCAGGCACCGTGTATCTTAGGTGTTGACTTTCTCAGTGGTAAATGTGGTTAACTTGAGTGTGGTTCAGAAAATATGTCTCATGTGCTTAACCTCTGTTACTTTTTTGAGGAAATAACCTAAGCTACAGATTTAAATCAAAACCTTTGAGAAATTATACTTCTCCATGCAGCTTCAGCTTGATATAGTTTTGTTATCTCTTTTATTTTTACAAGCTTATAAGATAGCTTATGCCCAGAACACCGTTTTACATAAATATTTGGTATCTATGTCTTTGAAATAATTTCTCTCTTTTAATCTAACCTTATTTAAATAAACATCTGTTGATTATGTAATTAAAATTCCTTGATTTTTTCTTTTAAAGTTAATTACTTTATAGGGGCTCAGAATATGTTTCTGTACATTAAAAAAATAACTGTCATATTTTAGCAGACCAGAAATATAACTTGTAAGGAAAATCCCTTTTGTACTACTGTTTGCTTTAGCTATTGTCACATTGTCAGTCTCTCTGAGGATCTGTGCCCAAATAAAATAGTCTTTGCTTTCTTCTATGGTGTTTAGCAATAGGCATTTTTAAATTTATGCTTCAGTAACTGCAAATTTTGCAGCATAGTCAACTTGCTTAATCTTTAGTATAGTCTTTTTCATGCATTTTGTGTTTATTGTACTAAATAAAACACAAGTAGTAAATACCAATTTTAAGTCTTCACACTGCATAATTGCATCTGTAACTAATAAAAATATATGACCATATATTCAGTGCACTTTTAGTTTCCAAAACTTAGAGAAATAAAAAACAAACAAACAAACAAACCATGATGTCATTTAGCTGTGTAATTTAGAAAAGTAAAGGCCTAAGAACTGACTCTTATATACTCTGACAAATAAGACCAAGAGGGTTCTCAGGCTGGTAAATTTCAGTACATTGTGCCCCTTTGAAATAGAAGTATCACCAATCAACCATATTATGTCTAAGAGAACTAGACTATAGTCTCTGTGGAAAATTTAACTCTGGGAAGTCTTGTATACTGATGAAACTCAACAAGCTAATAACAATAAAGTAATTCTGAGTTTATCTTATGTTGGTAAGTACTCAGCTCTTCAAACTTTAAGAGATCCACTAGCAGGCCCAGATAATCAACTGGTTAATTTGTAATTTGGATGTAATAAAGGATTCCGCTCTGTTAACATGGTAGAGATGAAATTTTATGTCCATTCTCAAGGCAGTTGACCAAGAGTAATATAAAGAGACCAGCAAGAGTCTGGGATCCAATATTTAGGAGAGTCGGTGGAAAGAAACCAGTTCCTCACCTTCTTTTCCTCCTTTTCTTTCTCCTTTCTCTTCTCTTCCCGCTTCTTCTTTTTTCTCTTCTTTTAATTTTAATATATATTTTTGTAATATATATTCTTATTTATTAGTTATGTGCATAATAAATCATAAGAAAAAGGACTATAACATATTGGAAAATTATATGAAAGACATGAATAGGCAGTGAAGTCCCTTCCTGGTTTCTCTTTGGAAAGAAAGGACTATTGCCACACTATTGCACTAAATGGGGATGTGGGAGTATGTGCTATAAATCTACAAGGAAGCCTTTGCCAATTGCTCTATGGACTGTATCTGCATCTTACAGTAAGACCTCCTTTTTCTTAAAGGCATCTGGGTTCTTGTCAACTTATATTTTAAAGCCAACAAACACAAAAGAATAACTCTTTTTTTTTTGAAAGAGTTATTTATTTGAGAGAGAGAGAGAGAATCTCAAGTAGACTCCCCACTGAGTGTGAGGCATGACTTGGGGCTCGATCCCAGTACTCTAAGATCATGACCTGAACTGAAATCAAGAGTCAGACACTCAACTGACTGAGCCACCCAGTTGTCCTCAAAGAATGACTCTTAAGGCAATTATATGGTGCTGTTTTCAGATGAGCAGGTTAACTTGAAAAATACTCACACCTGAAACAGAACTCCACATCATGCTGCTCAGAAAGATATGGCACAGCCTCAGTAGACTTTTCAAGGTTGTGACAAGAACATGATGCAAGGATCCCTCCACTCCCTCAAAAAAGGGCACATCTGAGGAATGGGAGATCAGTTGTGACCATGAAATCTATAATACACCTGTAGTTTTGGTTATGATTTTTAATATTGATAACCAGTTTACCCAAAAGAAATGCAATTGGACTGTCTTCATATTAAATTGCATAATCTTGCTCATAATTAAAGAAATAAAAATTAAGATAATAAGAAATTGATTCACACTTATTTTCTTAAAGCCTAAAGTACCTGCTGATGTACAGTATGTAAATATATTGAATGGAGAAGTCATAGTTCTCATTAAAAAGTGATGAAGTTGAAATTAATTTAACCTCTTCTAATGGCAGCTTGTCACATCTATAAAAATATAAATGTATATTATTTTGACCTAGCAATTTTACTTCTAGGAATTTATCATGTATATCTTGCACATGTATGTAAGGACATTTCTACAAAGATATTTCTGCAGTCCTGTTTATGATAGGAAAAACTGCAAGCAACCTTAACATCTTTTATTTATTTATTCTATACCCATACAATAGAATATTATACAACCACTAAAAATAATAAAGAGTAAGTCCATGTGTTTACATTAAAAAATCTCAAATGTATTTCCAACTAGAAACATCATTTACTATTATAGTATTAAAATTTATATTAATTTATGCTAAGATGAAAAATATATAGGTTATATGGACAGTTATGGAATGATGCAGAGTAACTAAAGAGTATCTTCCTGGGGACTAGAGAAGTGCTTTTCACTGTATTAACTATACTGTTTAAATATTTATCATGACTGTTATTTTTTCAGTAAATCAAAAATCTAGTAAAAGAGAGAGAGCAAATGGCATTTTACAAATACTAATGTTGGACATTACATTGAATGTCTTATAACCTAATTTTATTGTATTTGTGAAGTTATTTTAAAATTGCATCAAAATTAATAGTGTTTGTGCAAGGAAGATTTGACATCAATATTTATTACCTCATCACTGATAATTTCTTAATCTATTGGTAGAATTGTTGATCATCACAATAGATGCAGAAAAGGCATTCAGTAATAGTCAATATTTTACCGACAAACACATGCCTATGTGTATCTGTTACGTGTGTATTAAGAATAGCAGAGAATTTCACTGAACCTGCTTGTGCAAATCTACTAAAATGCAGTGCAAACCACTGTACTTAATTTTTTCTTTAGAAGCATTTTAAAAAGTGATGCCTACTGTCAATGGTACTGCTCAAACTATAATCATTTTGGAGGTCCTGGCCAATGTAATGTGATTTTCTTTTCTTACCTCATGGATTACTGCATTAATTGAATGTGTTTTTGTGTATGTGTTCAAGTATGTGGTATTTTTATCCTTTTTGTTTTAGCTCTGTCGATTTCTGTCTTTTAACTTCATGGGACTGTGATGAGAGAAGACGGTCTTGGAATAACAATTTTTTGGAATTTGTGGAGCTTTGTTTTTATGGCTTACTACATAGTCAGTTTCTTCTTGCTGAAATATCCCCTTTATAATTTGTTTTTCAGTGAGAGACTAAAATTTCTGTGTTCTTGATTTGTAAAAATATCATTAATTCACTTTAACTCTGATGAGTGATAGTCTGGCTGGGCATATAATGAAATACAAGGTGATTTCCCAGAGCCATCTATCTAAATATATTAATTATCTGACTTCTGTCACATAGTTCTGTGAATTAGAAGTCAGCCATCAATCTGATAGGTGAAGTTTTCTTATAGAAAATTTAAGACTTTTTCTGAAAAATTTAAAAATTTTTCTTTGTTGCAAAGAGTAACAAATTTCATTATGATGTATAGAGATTTGAATTACCCATGTAGTGTTTTTTTTTTTTTTTAACCTGAAGATTGATATCATTAGTTCTAGGAAAATCTTAGTTGTTTGAGCTTCAGATATTACATCTTTCTGGTCTTTCTTTCTGGAATTAAGCAGGTATACATGCTCTTCAAACTGTTTCTCATGTCTCTTGATTACCCTCCTTCTCCTCCACCCTGTTAGTTTCTGCAAGATTCCATTAGTCTTGTTTTACAACTCACTAATTTGACTTTTACTTTTCTTTAAGCTAAGATTTAGCCTATAGGTTTTAAAATGTCCCTAATGACTCTGGTTTTTTTTATTCTAAAATTTCCAATTTGTTTTTTCCCCTGTCATTTTTTCATCACATATTATTCTTTCCTAAAATTTGTTTTCTTTTTACCTCTTTGCAATGTTTAACCCACTTGTCTTACCATCTTTTCAAATTATTAGCTTCATTTCCTGGGTTTCAATTCTCCTGTTGGAGGCAGTAAACCTTCTTGCTTATTTGTTTTTGTGTTTGCTTTTATGCCAATTGCGGGTAATGCGTGCTGTATGAGGCCATGATTTGTAACTATTTGTTTTTTACTGTTGTTTCCTTAGCGCTGACAGAGTGCCCTGGCATATAGTAGATACTCAATAAATATTTGTTGCATCAGCCATTCATGTTCTTTTGTTCTTTGTGAATCTTGTTAGTAAAAACATAGCCTATGTGGGTTTTTGATGGTCAATATAATTTTTTTATGTTTGTTTCTGTCCTGGGCTTATAAGATTCAGGGCTTGAACATGGTAGCTCTTTGACTTTAAATGCTTGGCCTGTGTAGTAGCACATATCCATGCCACACACCCCTAACTTTGCATCTGTGCTGGGCTGTAGTCTGGTAGTTTATTTATAACCCCTTTCATGGGAAGAAGGCACAGATCTAGCTTCCAGGTTTATTCAGGTCTAGCCCATGACCTCTTAGCCTATATTTGGCTCTACATTCATAGGCTATATTCAATTCAATGGCTTTTCCTTCTTCTAAGTTACCTTTTTTCTGCTTTGTGGATATAAACCTGTTCAATTTATAAATTTGTCTCCATTTTTAAACAAAAAGAAGCCATTATCTATCTGTATTTGGGGAATAGAAGAGATCATTTTCATATGTTTTACTCTCTATAGCTAGAAAAAATAAATATATGTATGTTTTTGCCTGTAAAATCAAGAATTACTTATTAATCCCTTTATTTCAGTCTAAAAGGAGAAGAAATACTGTTGTAGGTGTCCAGTGGAGTTACAGCACATAAATTTGTAATATCTACATGAAGCAGTTCCAATCTGCTTAAGTTCCAGGATTTGCATATATCTGTGTAGTAAATAGGAGCAAAAACTATGACCTTAACATAGCTCATGAAAATGAAGTAATAGAAGCCTGAACCATGAATACCATTATTCAGGAGGGCTTAGAAATCTTTACTCATAGACTGTGGTCCTCAGTGGGAAGAAGTCACCTGCATATGGATCTGCGTGGGATGTAGCACAGTCTGGTGGTAAACAACACAATGTGCACATATTACTAGATAAAACCAGCCAACTTACGGAACAAAGACATTCTGTTTCCTGTAATGGCATAATAACAGCTCCTCTTGCAGGATAGCGATTTAACAAGATTGGTACCACAAATTATACTACTGCATCAAATCCTTAAACTTCAGAAGGTCAAGTAAGGCATTTATGATGGTCTGCTTTTACTTTCACCTTCTTAAACCCATATATTTGGGAGAGAATTAAAAATAGGTCAAAAGAAGAGGTACACAATCCCTTTCAACATGATTCATGCACCTATAGGTATCTATAAAAATACCAAATGAGGCATCTGGAAGAGAGTGGGCTTTCCTACAGCGTGAATGCCCTAGACTTTAATTATGGTGCTGTTTGGCAGTCTTCATATGAGTTTCTTTGTACCATTTATCAGTGACCACTTTCATGTCTCTTTTCAAACGTCTAATTGGAATCTATCATTCTCTTAAGTTTACTAAACTTCATC
>PITA01005957.1:0-37599 GCA_004023965.1 Spilogale gracilis
TGACTTTCTCTTCTTGGCTTATTTCACTCAGCATAATCTCTTCCAGTCCAGTCCATGTTGCTACAAAAGTTGGATATCCATCCTTTCTGATGGAGGCATAGTATTCCATTGTATATATGTACCACATCTTCTTTATCCATTCATCTGTTGATGGGCACCTTGGCTCTTTCCACAGTTTGGCAATTGTGGCCATTGCTGCAATGAACATTGGGGTACATATGGCCCTTCTCTTCACTACATTTGTATGTTTGGGGTAAATGCCCAGTAGTGCAATTGCAGGGTCATAGGGTAGCTCTATCTTTAATTTTTTAAGGAATCTCCACACTGTTTTCCAAAGCGGCTGCACCAGTTTACATTCCCACCAACAGTGTAAGAGGGTTTCCCTTTCTCCGCAGCCTCTCCAACACTTGTTGTTTCCTGTCTTGATAATTTTGGCCATTGTGACTGATGTAAGGTGGTATCTCAGTGTGGTTTTGATTTGAATTTCCCTGATAGCTAGTGATGATGAACATTTTGTCATGTGTCTGTTAGCCATTTGTATATCTTCTATGGAGAAGTGCCTCTTCATGTCTCTTGCCCATTTTTTGATGTGTTCATCTTCTTTTTGGGTGTTGAGTTTGAGTAGTTTTTTCTTTTTCTTTTTTTTATTGTTACTAAATTTTTTTCCCAGTGTTCCAAGATTCATTCTCCATTCCCCACACACAGTGCTCCATGCTTTAGGTGTCCCCAGTACCCACCGCCAGGCTCTCCCATCCCTCCACCCCCCTCCCTCCAAGTCCCTCAGTTTGTTTCTGTGTCCAAAGTCTCTGTTGTTTCGTTTCTCTCCCTGGATTGCCCTACTTCCCATTTACTTTCCTTCTCCCACTGTCCTCTAGGTTACCCCTCATGCACCGCAAGTAAGTGAAACCATGCGATACTTGACTTTCTCTTCTTGGCTTATTTCACTCAGCATAATCTCTTCCAGTCCGGTCCATGTTGCTACAAAAGTTGGATATTCATCCTTTCTGATGGAGGCATAGTATCCCATTGTATATATGGACCACATCTTCTTTATCCATTCATCTGTTGATGGGCACCTTGGCTCTTTCCACAGTTTGGCAATTGTGGCCATTGCTGCAATGAACATTGAGGTACATATGGCCCTTCTTTTCACTACATTTGTATGTTTGGGGTAAATGCCCAGTAGTGCAATTGCAGGGTCATAGGGTAGCTCTATCTTTAATTTTTTAAGGAATCTCCACACTGTTTTCCAAAGCAGCTGCACTAGTTTACATTCCCACCAACAGTGTAAGAGGGTTCCCCTTTCTCCACAGCCTCTCCAACACTTGTTGTTTTCTGTCTTGATAATTTTGGCCATTCTGACTGATGTAAGGTGGTATCTCAGTGTGGTTTTGATTTGAATTTTCCTGATAGCTAGTGACACAATCCAGGGTCTTTTTTGGTTCCATATAAATTTTAGGATTGTTTGTTCCAGCATTTTGAAGAATGTTGGTGGAATTTTGATCGTAATGGCATTGAAAGTATAGATTGCTCTGGGCAGTATAGACATTTTGACAATGTTTATTCTTCTGATCCATGAGCATGGAATGCTCTTCCATCTTTTTGTGTCTTCTTCAATTTCTTTCATGAGTGTTCTGTAGTTCCTCGAATACAGATCCTTGACTTTGTTGGTTAGGTTTATTCCTAAGTATCTTATAAGAGCTGGTTCTTTGAAAGAATCAATAAGATCGAAAAACCATTGGCCAAACTAATCCAAAAGAAAAGGGATAAGACCCAAATTAATAAAATCATGAATGAAATGGGAGAGATCACGACTAACACCAAGGAAATAGAAACAATCATCAACTATTACTATCAACAATTATATGCCAATATGTTTAACAACCTTGAAGAGATGGATACATTCCTAGAAACCTATAAACTACCAAGACTGAAACAGGAAGACATTGACAATTTGAATAGACCTATATCTAGTAATGAGATTAAAGCAGTGACCAAAATCCTCCCCAAAAACAAGAGTCCAGGCCCAGACGGATTCCCTGGGGAATTCTACCAAACCTTCAAAGAAGGAATAACACCTATTCTCCTGAAGCTCTTTCAAAAAATAGAAACGGAAGGAAAACTTCCAGACTCTTTCTATGAAGCCAGCATCACTCTAATCCCCAAACCAGACAAAGACCCCATCAAAAAGGAGAACTTTAGACCAGTATCGCTGATGAATATGGATGCCAAGATTGTCAACAAGATCCTTGCTAACAGGATCCAACAATACATTAAAAAGATTATCCACCATGACCAGGTGGGTTTTATCCCAGGGATGCAGGGGTGGTTCAACACTCGCAAAACAATCAACATGATAGAACAAATCAATAAGAGAAGGGAGAAGAACCACATGTTACTGTCAATTGATGCAGAAAAGGCATTTGACAAAATACAACATCCATTCCTGATCAAAACTCTTCAAAGTATAGGGATAGAGGGGACATTTCTCAACCTCATAAAATCTATCTACGAAAAACCCACAGCGAATGTCATCCTCAATGGGGAAAAACTGACAACCTTTCCTCTGAGATCAGGAACAAGGCAAGGATGTCCACTCTCACCACTACTGTTCAACATAGTGTTAGAAGTCCTAGCAACAGCATTCAGGCAACAGAAAGAAATAAAAGGTATCCAGTTTGGCAAAGAGGAAGTCAAACTCTCTCTCTCTTTGCAGATGACATGATACTCTATATGGAAAACCCAAAAGACTCTACCCCCAAACTACTAGAACTCATACAACAATTCGGTAATATGTCAGGATACAAAATCAATGCACAGAAATCAGTTGCATTCTTATACACTAACAATGAAAAAATAGAAAGGGAAATCAGAGAATCGATTCTGTTTACTGTAGCACCAAAAACTGTAAGGGAACTTAATACTTTTTAACATTTCTACTGATATCACCATTGAGAAAGGACTAGTGATAACACTTTCAATGGCTTGCTTCCGTTTAAAGTCTGTTTATTCTTTGTTGGTCACAGGTCATTATCATAAAAGACACAGACCCCCCCCCCATGCCCAGGGCAGGGTGGTCCTAGGGCAGTTTGATCTGTTTATTATCTTATCTCTGATTTTCCCACACATCCACATTTTGGGGATTTCTGTGAGTCTGCTCACATAACCCCCATCTCTATCTTCCTACCTAGCCCCACATTTCCCTTACTCATTAGTATAGTGTGTAAAGTGAAATGAAATCTTTCTTTCCCACCCTTTTTCCCTTATTCCTACTCTTCATAGGTATCCACTATAACTTATTTATGTATCCTTTTAGAAATGTTGTATGCCTAAATATGTAAACATGCTTATGGATTATTAACTTAGCTGTTGCTATATAGCATTATTGCCACAAAATTAGTGGCTTAAAACAACACAGTTTTATCATCTTATAGCCTTGGTGAGTCAGGAGTTGAGATATGACTTGCTGAGTCCTCTGCTTTAAGGATTAAAAAAAGTTGTAATCAAGGTGTCAGTTGTGGTTGTAATCAAGGTGTCAGTTGTGGTTGCAGTTTTATCTAAGGCTTGACTGAGAAAGATCTTTCAAGCTCATGTGGTTATTGGCAGCATTTTCTTTGTGGGCTGTTGGACTGAGGGCCTCTGTTTTCTGTTGCCAATAGCCAGAGGCTGACTCAGTTACTTAACACATGGGTTGGCTTATTTCATTTGGGCTACCATTAGGAAAATAGCATATATTGCATGTCTTTTAAACAGAAATTTATTTTTCACAGTTCTGGGGACTGGGAAGTTCAAGATCAAGATCTCTGTCTTGTGAGAGACAACTTTCTGTTTCATAAACATCTTTTTGCTGTGGAAGAGATAAGCTTGCTCTTTAGGGTCTTTGTTATAATGGCACTAATCCCAATCATGAGAGCAATGCCTTCATGACCCAAACACCTTCCGAAACCCTACCTCCAAATACCATTACCTGGGGTTCTTTTTCAATGTATGAATTTGGGGGTTGGAGTACAAATACATTCATTCTATAGTATAGGTCTTCTTAGCATGGCATTTTTGCTTTCTTAAAAGCAATAAAACAGAGAACATCTCTTCACATGATAAATTTTACAGTCTGATGGAATGTAATTATGTACACTATGTAATTATGTAATCATCTGCATCACTTGGCCTTTGCAATATTCTATATATTAGAAACAAGTTGCAGGTCCTGCCCATGCTCCAAGGGGAGGGGATTACACAAAGGCATGACACAATAAGCATGGATCATAGTGGCCACCTTAGACTCTCCCAACACTAATCATTATTCACAGAAATAAAAAGGAAATTATGGTCCATATTATGTTCTCTACCTTGCTTGTTTTCCCTTAACAATTACAACTTCCATATTTTTAAATAGAACACAGAGATGTCCCTTATACATTTATTTTTTAATGATTTCACTCATATGTGTGACTTTTTTTTATTTTTCAATGTTCCATGATTCATTGTTTATGCCCCACACCCAGGGCCCCATGCAATATGTGCCCTCCATATGCATAGGATATGTTTTCATTTGTTTGTGTCTTACTCAATTTCTCTTATCTACATCTTATATTTTCATTATACAGACTATTCACCCCCTTGTTTAAATGTATTCTTACATATTTCATTATTTTGATACTATTATAAATGGGATAGTTTGATTAATTCTTTCTCAGGTATTTTGTTGTTAGTGTGTAGAAATGCAACTGATTTCTATATGTTGATTTTGAATGCTGCAACTTCACTGAATTTGTTGATAAGTTGTGTGTGTGTGTGTGTGTGTAGTCTTCAATGTTAACTACATATAGTATCATGTCATCTATAAATAGAGACAATTTTTACTTCTTCATCTCTACTTTGGATGCCATTTATTTCTTTTATTGTCTAATTGCTCTGGCTAGGACTTCCAGTACCATGTGGGATAGGAGTAATAATAGGAACAGTCACCCTTATTTTGTTAATAATCGTAGAAAAAAGTTTTCAGTATTTCAACCGTGAGTATGATGTCATCTGTGGGCATGTCATATATAGTCCTTAGTATATCGAGGCATGTTCTTTCTATATCATTTGTTGAGAGTTTTATCATTAAAAGACATTGATTATGTCAAATGTTTTTCTGCATCTGTTGAAGTGATTCTATTATTTTTATATTTTATTCTATTGAAGTTACTTTTATATCACATTTCTTGATTTCTATTGAGTAATCTTTGCAAGCCAGTGATAAATCTCACATGATTATGATATATGATCTTTTTAATGTATTATTAATTTAGTTTGCTGGTGTTTTATTGAAAATTGATCTGTATTCATTGGAGTTATTGGCTTATAGTTTTATTGTCTTTATCTGGCTTTGGTAACAGAGTAATCTTTACTATATTGAGTCTTCCAATGCATGAAACAGTTTATTTGTTCATTTATTCAGATCTGTAATTTCTTTACCATTTTTAATTTTCAGCATAGACATCTTGTATGTTTTTATTACATTTATACCTGGATATTTCAATTTTGGAACCATTGTTGAAGGTATTATAATTTTAATATTAATTTCCAAATGCTTATTGCTAATATTTAGGAATACACTTGATATCTGGCCTTGGTTCCTGAAACTGCCTAATTCATTTATTCCAGATTTTTTGTAGTTTATTAAGTTTACCTATATAGATTAGTATATTTCCAAATAAAGCAGTTATATTTCTTCCTTTCCAGTTTCTCTTTTATTTAATTTTCTTTCATTTTTGTATAGGCTAGGACTTCCAATATTATATTGAATAAGAGTGGTTTGAACAGACATCCTTTGCTTTGTTTCTGATTTTAAAGGAAATATATGTTGTCCTTTATCATTAAGTATGATGTTAGCTGCAGGCATTTTATAGGATTTGTTTCCAAAATTGAGACATTTATTTTCTGTTATTTACTTGCTGAGATTATTTTTTTAATCACAAATACATATTGAATTTGATGATTTTTTTTCTACATGAAGTTATACAGTCATATAAGTTTTCTTCTTTAGCCTGCTGATATATAGTTGATTACACTAATAGAATTTCAAATACTTAACCAGCCTTATACCCTAGAATAAATCCCACATTGTTGTGGTATATAATTCATTTTTTGCTGAACTCAATTTGCTGGTATTTTGTTGAGGATTTTTGTGTCTAAGGACATGAGTAATATTGATGTCTTATTTTTTATGTGTTCTCTTCATTGAGTTTTGCCATTGGGGTAATACTGTTACCATAAAATGAGTTAGAGTGAATTCTCTTCTCTTACTTTCTGAAAATGACTGTAAAAGTGGCACTCGTAAATTTTAAATGTTTGTTAGATTTCTTCAGGAAAACCATTTGGTTCTGGAGTTCCTTTTTCAAAAGTTTGTTTAATTCTAAATTCAATTTTTACATCTTTATAAAGCTATTCCTAGTTCTCTATTTGTTAATTTTTATTATTATGCTTTTGAGTTCATGGATTTTTTTCTTTTATAGTCTTCAATCTACCATTTGGCCACACAGAAAGATTATTTATTTCAATTATTATATTTACTGATTGTATATTTTCCCTTTCATTTCATTTTGTATTTTCTATTTTTGTTGTGGTTTCCTGTTTTTCCACTTGTTTCTAGAGTGTTCAAAATTGTTTGTTGAGACATATTTATGATTGCTGTTTTAAAATACCTGTCAGGGGGTGCCTGGGTGGCTCAGTTGGTTAAGCAACTGCTTTCAGCTCAGGTCATGATCCTGGAGACCTGGGATTGAGCCCCACATTGGGCTCCCTGCTCGGCTGGAAGCCTGCTTCTCCCTCTCACTCCTGCTGCTTATGTTCCCTCTCTAGCTGTGTTTCTCTCTGTCAAATAAATAAATAAAATTTTAAAAAATAAAAAAAATAAAATACCTGTCAGATAATTCCAACATCTGTGATTGCCATGTTGATGGGTAGATGTTTACTTCCCACTGAGACACCACTGGCCAAAGCAGGGTCCTAACTTTCACTGCCATTATGCCAATGTGTAATAGTACAAGATTAGCACATTTTTCTGTTCTATTTACAACTTCCCATAAAAATGTTACACTGAATTATTCTGTCTCATTGCTACTGGGTTTGGATGGCAGTTCAACTCCTTACTCTTCATTGCTAAAATAAGGGCTGACATGGTAGATAACTAGCATCAGGCTTCACTTGTTTTATCTCATTTATTTCAGTTATTCATGAAAGTTGAGCTCCCACTAACTTCAGATTGGGGTTAGAAGCATATCATCAAGGGCTACATTGCACAATTTTATTCTGGCTTATTGCTGTTGGGTTATGGTGGAAGTTCAGTATGTCTAAACTTCATTAACAACAAGGATGGAAAAGAAGAGGACCAATTGGCACTTCCTTACATAATCTTATTCTATTTTAATTATGCTAAATGAGAATGAAAGCTCAACTTTTGTGTGGCCCCACTGAACCTAGAAGTGTTGAAAGTAGAAAGTCTTGAACAAACTCATTCTACCTTGTTGCTTCTGGGTTTAGTTAGAACTTCAACTCTCTACAGGGCCCCTCTGACACTGGAGAAATGTAGGTGGGAAGAAGAGGTACAACTAGCAGTGCCTCACACTACTCTTTCCACTTAATTTCTGTTGGGTGGCAGTGAAAACCCATCATCCTACTTTGTTTTATTGAAACCCCTCCAGGTAGTGGAAGCAAAGTTCTCCCTACTATTACTAGGCAGGGTATAAAAGTCTCACAAATATCATCTTTATAGAAGAACTGTGGAGCCATTTCTCCATTGATGTTTGACTTGATTAGAGTGGATACTGTCAAAAATGTGTGCTGTTCTAATATACTACCTTTCCAAAGTGTTTTGGCTAGAGAGTTAGCTTTCTTTGGGGCTCTGTATCTGTGCTCCTTGAAAATTTTGTGTTTCAAGTTTCTCCAGCACACTGTCCAGGATATATAAGAATAAAACAGTAACCAATAGGATGCTTCTCTATGTTGCTCAAGTCCCAAGTTTTCCAGGCTCTTACTCTTCTCCTTTTCCTTTTTCAGAATCTCCTTATGCTTTATTTTTAGTTGCATGAGAAAGGAATTCAAAGTAAGAATCAATTCCATCTTGGCCAAAAATATAATTATCCCATTACATTTTTAGATTAAATACGATATGTTGTAAATATTTTATAATAAGGAAATATATTAAGTTTCTTCTATATTCTCAGTGGAATTCTGTGCAGTCATTCAAATCATATTATCAAATATTTATCGAAATGAGAAAAATATCATGGTAAAGAGTATCAGAAGTCAAAAATCTATATACAATTATGATAAGAAATGTGCATGTACATATATTCTCATGCTCGTGTATGCAAGTTGATGAAAGAAAGAAGGCCTAAAATTTTACAAAAATGATAATATTGGATATACTGCATGTATTAGGATTATGGGTGGTTTTTATTTTCCGCTTTATACCCTTCTCTATTTTCAAACATTCTACACTGAACATGTCTTACTTTCATAATCAGAAAAAAATCATTATTAAATTAGATACTCAGCTCTTGGCACAAGCATTTCAGTTCTATCAAAGAAAACCTGTTACCAGTGACAGAACTAAGAAATGAGTTTACCTCAATTCACTATGTTTAAATCTAGAATTTCAGAAGATTAAGGAGGTTGTGTGGAAAAAGGTAAGCTACAAAGCGAATGTGGTAATAAGTTACTAAATCTTGAATTAGAATTGTATGGATGTTTTTGAGATGTAAAAATGTTTGGGCAGCTATCACCAAGAAACTTCAAGAAAACTATTTGAATTTTCCTAGGACAGTTTCTCAGGATTTTGGATATATTTTCTTATGAGTTTACTGATTCAGCATTATTACATGGAAACTCTGGTACCCATCATAGGAAAACATCAGACCCTGAGGGACCTATTTCTTTTATTCTCTTCTGCTTTATTTCACCAGATCAGTCAAAGATCTCAAGGCCAAATAGATATAATTGGTTTGACTGAACAGTCCCCACACACAGTTACATGCAAACCTGAAGTTCCATTTTATTCTTATAATTATAGATAAAATTCTTAGAGAAGCCCCAATTTCAAGTCAGTGGTGGAAAACTCAGGTTTAGATAAACACATTAAATACAGTTCAGTCTCATTCACCCAGTTACATTCAACAATACATTCAGAGTACTATTCACCAAAACCAAGTGGAATTTAATTTAATATTCACAAATCAATTAACATGATACACCACATCAAAAAAAAACAAAGTTAAAAACATATAATCATCTGAATAGTTACAGAAAAACACATTTGAAAAAATAATATTTGTTCATAATACAAACTCTCAGCAAAGTGGGTTTAGAAGAAACATACCTTAGCCAAATATGAAAAGCCCACAGCTAACACCATACCCAACTGTGCAAAACTGAGAGCTTTCCCTCTATGATCAAGAACAAGACAAGGATGTCTATTCTTACCACTTTTTATTCAACATGGTACTGGAAATTATAGCCACAGCAATCAAACCAGTAAGAGGAATAGTGTGCGTTCAAATTGGTAAGGAAGAAGTTAAACTGTCACTATTTGTAGATGACATGATATTATTCATACAAAACCCTAAATAATCCACTAACAATAAACTAGAAGTAATAAATCAATTCAATAAAGTTGCAGGATACAAAATTAATGCACAGAAATCAGTTGCATTTTTATACACTTATAATGAAATAGGAGAAAGATAAATTAAGATGACAATTCCATTTACAATTGAGCTAAAAAAACTAAGAATAAAATTATTCAAGGAGGTCAAAGATCTATCTTCTGCAAATTCTAAGACTGATAAAAGAAATTGAAGACAATACAAATAAATGGAAAGATACATTGTGCTCATGAATTGAAGAAATTAGTATTGTTAAAATGTCCATACCATTCAAAGGAATCTACTGATTCAATGCAATCCCAGCTAAAATATCAAGGGTATTTTTTTCCACAGAACAAGAGAAGATAACACTAAAATCTATTTGGAACAACAAAATACCCTGAATAGTCAAAGCAATTTTGAAAAAAAAACAAAACAAAAAACAAAACACTGGAGTTATCTCAAACCCAGATTTCAAGATAGAATATAAAGCTGGAATAATCAAAACAGTACAATAGTCGCACAAAAACAGACACATAGACCAAAATAGAGAACCCAGAAACAAACCCACATATATATGATCAATTAATTTGGAACAAGTAAGGCAAGAGTATAGAATGGAGAAAAGAGAGTCTCTTCAATAAATGATGTTGGACAAAATAAACAGCTACATGCAAAAGAATGAAACAAGATCAGTTTCTTATACAATACTCAAAAATAAACTCAACATGGGGTTAAGATCTAAACATGGGGAGCCATGAGTGGCTCTGTAGGTTAGGTGACTGCCTTCAGCTCAGATCAAGATCTTGGAGTCCTGTGATGGAACCCTGCATGGGGCTCCCTGCTCAGTGGGGAGTCTGCTTCTCCCTTTTCCTCTCTGCTCCCCCTGTTTGTGTTATCTTTCTCTGTCCAATAAATAAGTAAAATATTTTTTTAAAAAGACCTAAACATGGAACTAGAGACCAAAAAAAAAAAAAGAAATCCATTAACAAAACAAAAAGGTAACCTACTGAATATGAGAAAACTTCTGTAAATAATATATACAGTGAGGGGTAATATCCCAAATATATAAAGAACTTACACAACTTAGCAAAGAAAAAGAAGAAAGAAAGAAAGAAAGAAAGAAAGAAAGAAAGAAAGAAAGAAAGAAAGAAAGAAAGAAAGAAAGAAGAAAACACCCTAAATCAAATAATCCAATTAAAATATGTGCAGAGGACCTGAGTAGATATTTTTCTAAAGAAGACCTATAAATGGCCATCAGAAACATGAAAAAATGCTCAGCATCATAATCATCAGAGAAATACAAGTTGATGTCATTATGAGATGTCACCTCACAACTGTTTAAATTGGTAAAATAAGACAAAAAAAAACCCATAAGTGTTGGTGAGGATATGGAGGAAAAGCAACCCTGCACAGTTGGTAAGATTATAAATTGTTGCATCCACTGTGGAAAACAGTATGGAGTTTCCTCCAGAAATTAAAAATAGAAACACCATAAGATCCAATAATTTAGCTACTTAGTACTTACTCAAAGAAAACAAAAATCCTAATTTGAAAAGATATATGCAACCCAATATTTATTGTAGCATTATTCATAAAAACCAAGATAAAGATGTAATGCTAGTGCCCAGTCAGATGAAGATGTGAGATATATAATAATTATATATTATATATAATATAAAATATAATATATCTCACATATTCACATAACAGAATATCACTCACCCATAAAAATTACATTCTGCCATTTGCAACAACATGGATGGACCTAGAAAGTATTATGCTAAGTAAAACAAGTGAGACACACGAAGACAGATACCAATACCATAAAATTTCACTTATATTGGAAATTTAAAACCAAAACAAATGAATTACAAACAAAAAACAGAAACAGACCTATAAATTCAGAGAACAAATTGATGGTTTCCAGAGGAGTGGGGTGGGATGGATGGGCAAAATAAGTGAAAGGAAGTGGGAGATATAGGCTTCTGGTGATTAAATTAATAAGTCATGGCAATAAAACATATAGCCTAGGAAACATAGTCAGTGACATTTAAAAAAAGATTTTATTTATTTGACAGAGAGAGCACAAGCAGGGGGGGGGGTGGCAGGCAGAGGAAGATGGACAGGTTGAAGGAGGCTTCCTGAGAAGCAGGGAACCTGATGTGAGGCTCAATCCCAGGACCTCAAGATCATGACCTGAGCTGAAGGAAGATGCTTAACTGACTTAGTCACTCAGGAAACCCAGAGTTAATGGCATTGTAATAATGCTGTGTAGTGACTGGTGGGGGCTACATTTGTGGTGACTATATCATAATGTATAAACATGTCAAATTGTTAAGATGTACATTTGAAACTAAGGTAATATTGTGTTTCAACTATACTTCAATAGAAAATTCATTAATTAATTTCAGCCTCTGGGGTGATCCCAAGAAATGTGGACACTGGAGTCTCTAAACCTCTGGTCATGTGCAGCCATTATGGCACCAATTTCCCTACACTTTACCCCACTATGCAATGCAAACATCACTATTTTTTATGTGTCCATAATGCAAAAGAAAATGAAAACAGTTTAGGAATCATTGGCTTAAAAGTTAAGTGTCTTAAGTAATAGGTATAGCCATAATTATAATGCAGGATCTGGTTCATTATATAGATCCTTCTCCCTACCTCACAACATAGTGTAAATTTGGGAAGATATTTGCTCAGGAATCTTAAACTTCACATTCCTGCACAATGAGTATAGTTCCTTCTCACTTGAGCACTGCAAGAAATCACAGAGGTTACATAGTCTCACACACTCCTGAGTACACCATCAAAGAGGCCACTATATTGCCTTCTAATAATTATTTCATGAATTTGATTGATTCCTTGAAAACATTAAGACTAGTTCATCAATGAAACCTGATAATATAATAAAGATAACTTAAGGATGAGTTAAAATAGTGAAGGAGTTGGGAGACCCTGGACCAGCCTCATCCCTGGAAAACAGCTACATAAATATCAAATAATTCTGAACACTCAAGAAATTTATCTGAGGATGCAGAAAATAAAATGAACAACTAGAGCTCACAAAAAGAAACCCTACCACATTGTGGAAGGTAGGAAAAAGCAGAAAGTTGATTTAGGAGAAAGAGCTATGGGTGCTGTGATGAGGAAGGAGCCTTAATTACTAATCATAGAGAGAACAGCAAGAGAGAAAGAAAGAGTGGAAGCATATGTAGGGAATTGCACAAAAAAAGGTCTTCCCCAATACCACCGACTGGCAAAAGGAGGGTTGTGGAATATTGTAATCTTTTATAAACAGTGGAAAGCAGAGTCTGAAGTTCTGGAGGTCCACCACATCAGTAGTGCTCTGGTGGGGAAGCAGGGCAGAAACCCTGGATTGGAGAGTACAGTCTGAGGATCCCTGGGGTCATATGGGGAAAGGCAGTTTCCCTGCATGGACTGCATCTGGATGGGATGATGTGACCTCTCCAGGGTCAAGGCACCCAGCGAGTCCCATCAAGCATCCACTTTCACTAGCATAGAAATGGGATGATTGTGGAGGACAGCCAGCCTTGATGTAGGCTTGCAGCTGGGCTTTGCTAGAAACTCTGAGCTGCTGCATTAGTGCATGTCTGATTTCTGGGAAAAATCAGTCAGGAAACTGCCTTTTGAAAAGACCTTTTCCTAAGAGATTGACATGGGTGTGCACATTTGCAGATCTCTAAAATATGGAGTTTTAGGACACAGTTGAATGCCTGAGATAAAATACAAGATGGAAGTGGCACGGGGAGAAAGAGTTCCCCTTCATGGTTTGCATTTGGAACAGGAAACAGGGCCACTCCATGGATGCTGCCTGAGGGCAGCGAGCCTTGGCACAAGTTTTTTTCTACACTTCACCACAAACTCCAAAGCACAAATCAGTCATCCCACCACATTTCTCGAACAAATCAGCAAATGGCAAAAGCATGTGACCCTCCCCCAAAGGAACAACAACATGTGTCTGTGACTCAGGAATCCCTAATATTTGAAATTTTGAAACCCAGCCTCAGGCCTGAGGTAGAAATAAGGAAGGCTATGGCTCCTGGTGGGTCGACAGGTCCGATGCAGACAGGGTGAGGACAGGCATCTGACAGAAGCCAGGGAAACAAGGGAGGTTGTTGTTTGCTCTTCTGTGGTGGCTTCCTGAAGAGAGGCAGGCATGAACTCTGAGCTCTAGGGTCAAGAGAGCAGTGCAATGCTATTTACACCACTGCACATCAGTTAAACAGCTCCCTCTAATGCAGAATGGAGCCAATTACACCAAGCTCTGGCAGATGCATCTCCACTAGGGCAAGTCTGCCTAAGAATCCATGCAGCATACCCCTCTGCCATCCTTTGCATGTACCAAATCTGATCATAGAGTGCTGCACACATCAACTAAGGGGAAATAGGTCTAGCTTTCTTTTACATTCTTATTTTTATTTATTTTATTTTTATTATTTTTAATTTTTATATATTTATATATTTTTTTCTTTTCTTTTCTTTTATCTGGACAAAATGACAAGTGGAGGAATTCTCCTCAAAAGAAAGATCAAGAAGAAACCATAGCCATTGATTTTCTCAAAACAGGTATAACAATATCAGAACAAGAATTCAGAAAAACAGTCATAAGAATACTAGATGGGTTTGAAAAAATAAAAAACATAGAAGACTCCAGAGAAATTCTTTCTTTTTTTTTTTTTAAAGATCTTATTTACTTGACACAGAGAAACACAGCTAGAGAGAGAACACAAGCAGGGGGAGTGAGAGAGAGAGAAGCAGGCCTCCCGCTGAGCAGGGAGCCAGATGTGGGGCTGGATCCCAGGACTCCAGGATCATGACCTGAGCTGAAGGCAGACAATGAGTGAACCACCCAGGAACCCCAGAGGCCCTTTCTTCAGAGACAAAGGGACTAAAATCTAGTCTAGCCAAAATTAAAAGTTCTATAAGGGAGATACAATCTTATATGTATGTAATCACAGCAAAGTTAAAAGCTGCAGAGGAAAAATAAGTTATATAGAAGATGAAATTATGAAAAATAATCAAGTTGAAAAGGATAGGGAAAAAAAGGTATTACATCATGAACATAGACTAAGGAAACTGTCATTCTATAAAAAGAAATAATATCCATATCACAGGAATTCCAGAAGACAAGTGGGGAAAAGGGACAGAAGATATATTTGAATAACTTATAACCGAGAACCTCCCTAATCTGGAGAAGGGAACAGAATTTAAATCCAAAAGGCATGAGAATGCCATCAAATCAACAAAACAGGTCAACAACAAGACATATTATAATGAAATTTGCAAAATACAAAGATGAAAAGAGACTTTTGAAAGCAGCTAGGGACAAAAGGTCCTTAACTTTAAAGGCTTTATAACATAAGACTGGCAGCAGACTTGTCCACAAAAACCTGGCACAATATTCCATAATAAAGTGGCATAATATATTCAGTGTACTAAATGGGAAAATATGTAGCCAAAAATACTTTATCCAGCAAGGCTGTCCACAAAAACCTAGCACAATATTCCAGAAGAAAGTGGCATAATATTCAGTGTACTAGATGGGAGAATATGTAGCCAAAAATACTTTATCCAGCAAGGGTGCCATTCAGAATAGAAGGAAAGATAGTTTCCAAGAAAAGTAGTTTGCAACAACTAAACCACTCCTACAAGAAATATTAAAAGGAACTCTTTGAGTGGGGACAAAAAAAAAAAGACCAAAAGCAACCAAGATTAGAAAGGAACAAAAATATCACCAGAAACACCAATTTTATGGGTAGCAATGGCAGTAAATTCATATATTTCAATAATCAGTCTGAATGAAAATGGACTAAATGCTCCAAGCAAAAGACATATGGTATCAAAATGGATAAAAAGATAAGACCCATCTATATGCTATCTCTAAGACACTCATTTTAGATCTAAAGAGACCTGCACTTTTTGAGTGACAAGATTAAGAACAATTTATGATGCTAATGGAAATCAAAAGAAAGCCAGAGTAGGCATACTTATATCAGACAAACTATATTTTAAACCAAAGTCTGTAAGAAAAGATGAAGAAGGGCACAATATAATAATTAAGAAATTTTCCATCAGGAAAATCTAACAATTGTAAATATTTTTGCCAGCAACCTGCAATCACCCAAATGTATGAATCAATTAATAATAAATATAAAGAAACTCTTTATATATTTTATTTATATAATAATACAATAATAGTAGCAGACTTTAACACACCACTTACAGCAATGGACAGATAATCTAAGCAGAAAATCAATGAGGAAGCAATGACAATGAATGACACATTAAATCAGATGGATTTAAAAGATATATTCAGAACATTTCACCTTAATATAGCAGAATACATATTCTTTTTGAGTGCACATGGAATATTCACCAGAATAGATCACATACTGGGTCACAAATCAACCCTCAACAAGTACAAAAATATTGAAATCATACGATGCATATTTTCAGACCACAATAATATAAAACTTGAAGTCAACCAGAAGAAAAAACTTGGAAAGACCACTATACATGGAGGCTAAGAAACCTTACTAAGGGATAAAAGGGTTAATCAAAACATTAAAGAAGAAATTTAAAAGTATGTGAAAACAAATGAAAATGAAAGAATGACAGTCCAAAACCTTTGGGATGCAGGAAAGGCAATCCTAAGAGGAAAGTACAATACAGGCATAGCTCAAGAAGAAAGAAAAATATTAAATACACAACCTAAACTTACATTTAACAGAGCTAGAAAAAGAACAGTCAATAAAGCCTAAAGTAAATAGAATGGAAATAATAAAACTTAGAGCTCAAAAAATGATATTGAAATAAAGAAAACCTGTAAAAGAGGTCAATGAAACTGAGAGTTGGTTCTTCGAAAGAATTAATAAAATTGATAAGCCTCTAGCCAGACTCATCAAATAGAAAAGAGAAAGGACCCAATTAAATAAAGTCATGAATGAAAGAGGAGAGATCATAACAAACACCACAGAAACTGTGGTATAGTTTTCTGTGAGTATAATAGAATATTATGAATATGTATATTCCAATAAAATGGACAATCTGGAAGAAATGGACAAATTCCTAGAAGCATAAAAATTACCAAAGCTGAAACCAGAACAAATAGATGATTTGAACAGTCCCATAACTAACAAATAAATTGAATTAGTAATCAAAAATCTCCCAACAAACAAAAGTCTAGGGCCAAATGTGTTCCCAGGGGAATTCTACCAGATGCTTAAAGAATAGTTAATACTTATTCTCAAATTGTTCCAAAAATAGAAATGGAAGGAAAACTCCCAAACTCCTTCTATGAAGCTAACATTACTGTGGTTCCCAAACCAGACAAAGACCCCACTAAAAAGGTGAATTACAGACTGAAATCCATAATGAATATGGATGCAAAAATTCCAAAGAAGACACTTGCAAATTAAATCCAACAGTACATTAAAAAAATTCAATATGATCAAGTGGAGTTTATTCCTGGGCTGCAGGTATAGTTCAATCTTTACAAATCAATCAACTTGAAACACCACATTAACAAAAGAAAGGAAAAGAACCATATTATCCTCTCAATAGAGAAAAAGGATTTGACAAAATATAGCATCCATTCTTGATAAAAACCTTCAACAAAGGAGGGATAGATGGAACATACCTCAACATCATAAAAGTTATATATGAAAGACCCACAGCTAATATCTTCAATGGGGAAAAATTGAGAGATTTTCCTCTAAGGCAACGAACAGGACAGGGATGTCCACTCTCACCATTACTATTTAACATAATACTGGAACTTTTGGCCTCAACATTCAGACAAAAAGAAATAAAAGGCATCCAAATCGACAAGGAAGAAACTCAAACTTTCACTATTTACAGATGACATGCTCTGTATAAAACCCAAAGTAATATACTAAAAACTTGCTAGAACTAACACATGAATCCAGCAATGCCATAGAATATAAAATCAATGAGTGGAAATCTGTTGCATTCATATCACTAATAATGAAACAACAGAAAACGAAATCATGAAATCAAACCTGTTCACAATTTCACCAAAACCTGTAAGATACTTAGGAATAAACCTGAACAAAGAGGTGTAAATCTGTGCTCTAAGGACGACAGAACACTTATGAAAGAAATTGAAGAGGACAAACTGAAAAAGAACCTGAATGCCCAAAGCAATCCTGCAAAAGAAAGCAAAGCAGAAGGCATCACAATTCCAGATTTCAACTACATGGTCAAGTAATCTTTGACAAAACAGGAAAGAATACCAATGGGTAAAAGACAGTCATTTCAACATAGAGTTTTGGAGAAACTAGACAGCAATATGCAAAAGAATGTAAATAATCCAGTTAAGAAATGGACAGAAATCATGAATAGATTTTTTTCCAAAGAAGATATGCATATGGTTAACATGGTTAGTGGACATATGCTCAACGTCATCCATCATCACGGAAATACAAATCAAAACTATAATGAGATACCACCTCACCTCACCAGGTTTAGGGGAGGATTTGGAGAAAGGGTAATCCTTTTGCACAGTTGGTGAGAATGTAAACTGGTGCAGCCAATCTGGAGAACACTATGACAGTTCCTCAAAAAGGTAAAATAGAACTATCCTATGATTCAGCAATTGCACTACTAGGTATTTACCCAAAGGATAAAAAGTGCACATTTGAAGGAATACATGCACGCCAGTGTTTAGAGAAGCATTATCAACAATAGCCAATCTATGGGAAAAAATCCAAATACCCATTGACTAATGAATGGATTAAGAAGTGGTACAAACACATACACACACAAAATGGAATACTACTAAGCCTTCAAAAAGAGTGAAATCTTGCTATTTACAACAAGATGGGTGGAGTTAGAGTGTATTATGCTAAATGAAATAAGTCAATCAGAGAAAGATGAACACCATAGGATTTCACTCATATGTGGAATTTATGAAACAAAATGGATGAACATATGGGAAGAAACAAAAAGAGAGAGAGGAAAACAAATCATGAGAGACTCAAGTATAGAGAAAAAACTGAGGATTTTTGGAGGGAGGTGGGTTGGGGATGGGATAGACAGGTGATGGGTATTAAGAAGAGCACATGTCATGATGAGCATTAGGTACTGTATTTAAGTGATAAACCACTGAACTCTGCTCCTGAAACCAATATTGAACTGCATGTCAACTATCTGTCAGTCTTTGGATCATTCTTTGGTTTATTGACTTGGATAAGGATAATATCTAGTTGTAAACATGGGATGAGGTGAGCTCAAGGTCCTCCTACTCTGTCATCATCCAAAGCTCCTCATGTTTTGTGTTTTAGATCTCACACATAAGTGAATTCATGTGATATTGGCTGTCTGACTTATTTCTCTTAGCATTATATCTACTGAGTCCATGAATTTTGTTGCAAAAGGCAGTATCTCATTTTTTATGGCTAAGTAATGGTCTGTTGTGTATATATATATATATATATATATATATATATATATATATATATATATTACATCTTCTGCACCCATTCTCTAGGTTGCTTTTCCATTTTGTTGATGGTTTCCTTCACTGTTGAAAACTTTTCATTTTGATACAGTCCTAATTGTTTTTGTTTTAGTTTTTGTTTTGTTTTGTTTTTGTTTTTTTGGGGTTTTTTTGCTTTTGTTTCCCTTGCCTCAGGAGACATTTCTAGAAAAATGTTGTTCAGGCTGATGTCCAAGACATTACTGCTTATGTTTTGTTCTAGATGTTTTATGGATTCAGGTCTCATACTAAGGCCTTTTTTTAAAGTTTTTTTAATTTTTTTAAAGATTTTATTTATTTATTTGATAGACAGAAATACAGCTAGAGAGGGAACACAAGAAGGGGGTGAGAGAGGGAGAAGCAGGCTTCCCAAAGAGCAGGCTCGATCCCGGGTCTCCAGGATCATGACCTGAGCCGAAGGCAGTTGCTTAACCAACTGAGCCACCCAGGCGCCCCTATTTTTTTTTTTATTTTTTTTAATTTGACAGAAAGAAACACAGCTAGAGAGGGAACACAATCAGGAGGAGTGAGAGAGGGAGAAGCACGTCTACCAAACAGCAGGAAGCCTGATGTGGGGCTCAATCCTGGGACTCTGGGCTCATTAACCAAGCCAAAGACAGATGCTCAATGACTGAGCCACCCAGGTGTCCTGGGATTCAGGTCTCATACGAAGGTCTTTATTCTATTTTGAGTTTAATTTTGTGTGTGGTACAAAAGAGTGGTTCAGTTTCATCCTTTTGCATGTATCTATCCAGTTTTCTCAGCATCATTTTTCCCCCAGTACTTATTCTTGCATCCTTTGTCATGGATTAATGGACCATATAGGTATAGGTTTACTTCTGGACTCTTTATTTTGTTTTGTTGATTTATATGTTTGTTTGTGGTTCTTTTGGTGCTTGTATTACACTACTTAGATTAGTAGAGCTTTGTAACATAGTTTGAAATTTTAGATTGTGATACCTACAGCTTTGTTTTTCTTTCTCAAGATTGTTTTGAGTATTAAGGGCCTTTTGTTGTTATATCATATTTTAGTATTATTTGTTCTGGTTGTGTGAAAATACCATTGATATTTATATTGGGATTTCATTGAATCTGTAGATTTCTTTGGGTAGTATAAGCATTTTAGCAATATTAACTCTTTCAATCCATGTGAATGTTGTACTTTTCTATTTATTTGTGTCTTCTTCAATTTCTTTCACCAATGTGTCTTAGTTTTCAAAGTGTTGAATTTTCAAATGGTTAAATTTATTTCTTGGTATTTGAGTATTCTTGATACAATTGTAAATGCAAGTATTTTCTTAATTTATGATTCTCATGTTTTTTATTAATGTATAGTAATGCAACAGATTTGCATAGATTTTTTTTTTTTACTTTCTAAGGGTTTTGGTGGAATTTATAAGATTTTTTACATGTAGTATCATCTCATCTGCAAATAGTGACAGTTGTGCTACTTCCTTACACAAGAAATACACATGATTACTATTGCAACAAACATTAATACCCGTGCAAAGGCAGACATATGCAAGAAACTCCATACTGTTTTCTGGAGTGGCTGCACCAGTTTGCACATCCTTGTCAACACTTCTTTCTAACGTTTTTGATTTTAGCCATTTTGACAGGTGTAAGGTGATACGTCATTGCAGTTTTGATTTGCATTTTCCTAATGATGAGTGTTGTTGAGAATCTTTTCCTGTGTCTGTTAGCCATCTGTCTGTCTTCTTTGGAAAATTATCTATTCATGTATTTTGCCTATTTTAAAATTGTATTATTCACTTTTTGCATGTTGAGTTTTACAAATTACTTATATATTTTGGATACTATCCCTTTATTAGATATAACATTTGTGAATATCTTCTCCCATTCCATAGATTGCCTTTTAGTTTTGTCAGTTGTTTCTTCTACTATGATGAAGATTTTTATTTTGATGTAGACTCAATACTTTATTTTTGTTTTTATTTTCCTTGCCTCCAGAGGCATATCTAGAAAATAGTTGTTAGGTCAATTTCAGATACATTAATGTCTGTTCTATCATTTAGAATTTTTATGGTTTTGGGCCTTACATTTAGATCCTTAAAGAACGTTGAGTTTATTTTTGTGTATCGTGAAAGAAAGTGGTCCAGTTTCATTATTTGCATAGAGATCACCAGTTTTCTCACACCACTGGTTGAAGAGATGGCCTTTTTCCTATTGGATAGTCTTGCCTGATTTGTCATAGATTAACCAAATAACTGAGGGTTCATTTCTAGGTTTTCTCTTCTGTCCTATTGATCTATGTGTCTATTTAATATTTATATATTTGTGCTCTTTCCAGATTTGTTTCTGTGGTTTACTTATCATTTCATAGTTTTGTGGTCAGAAAAGATGCATGGTATGACTGCAATATTTTTGAATTTTCTGAGGGTTGTTTTATGGACTAATATGTTTTTAAAGATTTTATTTATTTATTTAACAGAGAGATCACAAATAGGCAGAGAAGCAGGCAGAGAAAGAGGGGAAGCAGACTCCCCACTGAGCAGAGAGCCTGATGTGGGACTTGATCCCAGGACCCTGAGATCATGACCCAAGCTGAAGGCAGAGGTTTAACCCTCTGAGCCACCCAGGCACACATTATGGACTAATATCTGATCTATTCTGGAGAAAGTTCTGTGTGCACTTTGAAAGAATGTGTGTTCTGCTGTTTTAGGATGGAATGTTCTGAATATATTTGTTAAATTCATTTCATCCAGTGTGTCAAAACCTCTGTTTCCTTATTGATTTTCTATTTGGATGACTTGTCCATCAATGTCAGTGTTGTTTAAAAGTTCCATATTGTCATTATATTACTGTTGATTAGTTCCTTTATGTTTTTTAGTCACAGCTTCTGTTTTTATGTCTCCCATGTAAGGTGCATAAATATCTATAATTGTTTTCTCCTATTTTTGTGATTGTCCCCTTTATTATTATATAGTGACCTTCTGTCTCTTTTTACAGACTTTGTTTTATTTATTATTTTTACATACTTTGTTTTACAGTTTATTTTGTTTGATATAACTATTGCTACTCTGTCTTTCTTTGGACTTCATTTGTATTTAATTGCACAAAAAATAAACATTTCTCCATCCCCTCACTTTCAATGAGCAGGTGTCTTCAGGTTTGAAATGAAGCTCTTATAGACAGTGTATGGATGGGTCTGGGTTCTTTGTATTCAGTCTAACACACTTAGTCTTTTGATTGGGGATCATTTAGTCCATTTACAGCCAACGTAATTATTAATAGATGTGTACTTTTTGCCATTTTGTTACTTCTTTAGTGTTACTTTTTTTGTAGCTATTTTCTGATCCTTTCTTTTTCTTTATCTCTCTTTCCTAGTTTCTTGTTTTTGTTAGTGATATACTGGGTTCCTTACTTTTTATTTTTTGCATATCTGTAATTTTTTTATTTGTGGTTACTGTTCATTTTATATTTTACATCATCTTCAGGTAGCAGTCTATATCAAGCAGATGTTTGCTTAATGTTGAATTCTTTCTTTATTCCTCCCCCTCCACATTTCAGATACTTGGTATGACATATTACATCCTTTTGTTTTGTGTTTTTCTTTTTTTAAATTAATAAGTAATGTATTATTTCCTTCAGGGGTACAGGTCTGTGAGTCATCAGTCTTACACAATTCACAGCACTCACCATAGCACATACCATCTCCAATTCCATCACCCAGCCACCCCATCCCTCCCCCCGCCTTACAGCAACCCTCAGTTTGTTTCCTGAGATTGAAATTATCTTATGGTTTATCTGTCTCCCTTGTCTCATCTTATTTCATTTTTCCTTTTTTCCCCCCATGACCCCGGACACTGCCTCTCAAATTCCTCATATCAGAGCATTCACAAGATAATTGTCTTACTTTGATTGACTTATTTCACTTACTATAATACCCTCTGGCTCCATACATGTCATTGAAAATGGCCAGATTTTTGTTTTTTTGATGGCTACATAGTATTCCTTTGTATGTATATACCATATCCTCTTTATCCATTCATCTGTTGATGGACACCAAGTCTCTTTCCATATTTTGGCTATTGTGGACATTGCTACTATAAACATTCAGTTTTGTGCTTTTCTTGACTGATTTTTACAGCTATATTTATTTTTTCTTTTTTTATCCTCTTGTGTTTTCTATTTTCCTTACTCTCACCTATGTTTTTGCTTGTTTGTTGTACACTCACAGAATCGCCCTTAATTTTTCTTTTAGTGCTGGTTTAGAGTTCCTGACTTCTTTTAACTTGTGTTTGTCTGGAAAACTATCTGTCTATTCTGAATGATAACCTTGCTGGATAAAGTATTCTTGGCTGCAAAATTTTCCATTTTTTTCACTTTTGGTTGTTATTTTGTTTTGTTTTGTTTTTTAAGATTTTATTTTTAAGTAATCTCTACACTGAATGTGGAGCTTGAACTCACAACCCCCAGATCAATAGTTGTATATTCTACTGACTGAGCCATCTATGCATCCCTCCCCTTTAGTATTTTGAATGCTTCATACCCTTATCTTCTGGTCTACAAAGTTTCTGCAGAAAGATCAGCTGATAGCCTCATGGGGTTTCCTTTGTATGGAACTGTCTCCTCTTATAACATTTAAAATTATTTTTTTAATTACTCCCCCCCCATTTTAATACTGTGTATCCTGGTATAGACCTCCTTCAGTTGAATTTGTTGGAGAATATCTGTGCCTCCTGAATCTGGATCTCTACCCGTCCCCCCCGATTCAAGACGTTTTCAGCTATTATTTCTTCAAATACATTTTCTGATGTTATTTCTCTCTGTTCTCCTTCTGGAATACTTATAATGTGAATTTTATTACACTTGATGGAGTCACTGAGTTCTCTAAGCCTATTATCATTATGCCATATTTGCTTGTGTCTCAATTGACCAGCTTGATTATTTTTCATTGTTCTATCCTCTGGGTCACTGATTCATCCCCTGCTTCCTATAGATTACTATGAATTTTTATGTTCATTTATTGACATCTTCACCTCGTATGTAATAATTTTTTGTCTTTTTCAAGGATCTTGCTGATGTCTTCTGCCCTTTTTTGAAGTCCAGTGAGTATATTTATGATCATTGCTTTAAATTCTGTCTTAGGCATATTACTTCTCTTTTGCTTAGATCCCCTGCTATAATTTTATCCTATTCTTTCATTTGGGATATCTTTCTTTGTCTCTTCATTTTGTCTATCTCTCTGTGCCTGTTTCCCTGTGTTAAGAAAGTCAGCTACATCTTCTGTTCTTGAAAATAATGACTTTATGAAGAAGAGTTCCTGTAGTGCCCTGTGGTGCAGTGTCCACTTCACCAGAACCTGGCACTTCAGGTACTGTCTCTTTGTATGTTGTTTTGTCCTGCTATTGTGTCTATTGTTTTTCCTTTCACTTGAGATGTCTGTCCTGACTTTGCCTGTTGTGGGTTATGCTTGTTCTCCGTGATGTTAGTGAGACCCAGAAAGGCTGGCTCTGAGGGGCTGTAAGCACTGGAGAGCTCAGGGGTGGGGTGAAAGTTTTAGCACAATTTGATTTAACCTCCTAGTGCCAGGATGGATAACCCACAGCCCAGTGGCTGCTGGGTTACAGCATGTGGTAGCACTGGTAGTGGTCCAGGGCACATGTCATCTGTGTGTACAGGGAGGACATGGATGTGGATTTATCAAAATTTCACTGAGCCACTAGTGCTAGGCCAAGTCCTCTGAAATGTAGTAGCCATGGGGTCAGCACTAAGCAGTGGATGTGTGGGGCATGTGCAATTTTAATA
Source organism: Spilogale gracilis (assembly GCA_004023965.1). Lineage (NCBI taxonomy): Eukaryota > Metazoa > Chordata > Mammalia > Carnivora > Mephitidae > Spilogale > Spilogale gracilis. The sequence goes on from PITA01005957.1 coordinate 24,931, forward strand.
ATATTTGCATTAAGCCTAAGGCTGAGACCAGTAGTTTTGGAGTAGGTGAATCCTCAGTAGAACACAAGGGTAAAGTACACTGCTGACAGGTTAGGTAACAAGTATTTGTATAGTGCCATCTCCCTCAGATGACTCTGTATTTATGCTGGGGGTTGGGAAAGAAAATGGTCCCTCCAGATCCTTTGTTCTTAGAGAATCCTCCAATATGTTCTGAAGTTGGTATAAACAGATCTACTTCCTATGTTACAAGATGCCACTTCTATGTAAACTTGTTTCAGCTATTGTCTCTTTAAGGGTTGTAAACTGGCTATTGCTTGCTCTCTTGGCTCACCCACTGCTGAGTCATCTGACTTTTACATTCCAGGCTCCAAGTTCCATTGGTTATATAAACTCATGGAATTAAGCCTCCCTGGTTTTCAATACCAGATGTTATGGGGATTACTTTTCCCTGCATGGATACACTACTGCTTTCCTCTCTCCATACCAACAGCTCCCTCTTTCCTTTGGGCAGCTCCTGATCACCATTTTTACCTTTACTAATCTTTCCAATGTAGCTGATGCTCTACACTTAATTGTGAATGTTGTTCTTCCAGTCTTCAGATTTCTCTCTGGTTTATTTATCTGGATGTGAGTAATATCAAGTTGTAAATATGGGACATGGTGAACTCACAGTCCTCCTACTCTACCATCCTCCCCAGCCTCTCCTCCTTGTTGATTTTCTGTTTTGATGATCTCTCCATCAGTGTAGGTGAGGTGTTAAATTTCCCTATTATTATTGTATTACTATTGATTATTTCCTTTTCTTTATGTTATTAGCTGTTTTATATATTTTGTTACTACCATGTTGGGTGTATTTAAAATTATATCTTTTTTTAATTGTTTTCTCTGTGACTATATAGTCTCCCTTTTTATCTCTTGTTACATTTTTTCTTATAAAGTGTATTTTTTCTGCTGTAAGTATTGTTACCCCAGCTTTATTTCCAAACCCACTTGCATGAATGTTTTTTACCCCCTCACTTTCAATCTACAGGTGACTTTATGTCTGAAATCAATGTCTTGTAGGCAGCATATAGATAGGTCTTGTGTTTATATCCACTCTGTTACCCTATGCCTTTTCATTGCAGCATTTAGTCCACTTACATTCAAGGTAATTATTGGTAGATATGTATTTATTACTGTTTTGTTACTTGTTTTGTTTTTGTTGCTTTACTCTGATCATTTCTTCTCTTGTTCTCTCTCTTGCTGATTTTCCTCAGTGATATACTTGGATTCCTTTGTCTTTATTCTTTGTGTATCTATTACTGGTTTTGGATTTGTGGTTACCATTGAGGTATTATGTAATAGCTGCATTATATTAAGTTGATGGTCGCTTAAGTTTGACCCTATTCTTTACTGCTCTCCTACCAATCAACGTTTTAGGCATATGGTGACATTTCATTGTGGTTTTGATTTGTATTTCATTGTTATCTATTGATGTTGAACATTTTTTTCATTTGTCTGTTAACTATTTGTATGTTCCATTTAGAGAAATGTTCTCAATTCAGTTCCATTGATCTATGTTCCTGTTTTATTTGTGGGTTGTGTGTGTGTTTGCTTGTTTTTGTTTTATTATTATTTTATTTGTTTGTCTCACTTTGCCAGTACCATATTGTCTTTTTTAAAAAAGATTTTATTTATTTATTTGACAGAGAGAAACATGGCTAGGGAAGTAACACAAGCAGGGGGAGCTAGAGAGGGAGAAACAGACTTCCCATTAAGCAAGGATCCCTATGTGGGACTTGATCCCAGGACTCCAGGATCATGACCTGAGCTGAAGGCAGATGTTTAATGACTTACTGTCTTAATGATTATAGCTTTTTAATACAATTTGAAGTTCAGAATCATGATGCTTCTACTTTGATTTTCTTTTTCAACATAAGTTTGGTTATTAAGGGTATTTTCTTGTTCCATACAAATTTTGGAATTGTTTGTTCCAGCTCTGGGAAAAACACTGGTGTGCTTTTTGATTAGGATTACATTAAATGTGTAGATTGCTTTGGGTAGCATGGACATTTCAATGATATATGTTCTTTCAATCCATGAACATGGAATTTCCTTTCATTTCTTTGTGTTTTCCTCAATATCTTTCATAAGTATTCTGTAATTTTTGGAGTACAGATTTTTCTTTTACTTCTTTGGTCAAGGTTATTCCTATGGATCTTATGGTTTATGGTGCAGTTGTAAATGGGAGCAAGTCTTTGATTTTTTTTCTTGCTACTTCATTATTGGTGTAGAGAAAAACAACAGATCTCTCCACATTGACTTTGTATGCTGAGGCTTAATTCATGTATCAGTTTTGGCAATTTTTTTGCTAGAGTCTTTCAGGTTTTCTACATAAAGTATCATGTCATCTCTAAATAGTGAACATTTCACTTATTCTATGCCAATTTGGATGCCTTTATTTTATTTTATTTTATTTTATTTTTTTGACTTTTATTTCTTTTTGTTGTCTGATTTCTGAGCTTGGAAACCCAGTACTATGTTGAACAATGATGATAGTGGATATCCTTGTCAGGTACCTGACCTTCAGGGAAAAGCTGCCATTTTTTCCTCCATTGAGTATGGTATTTGCTGTGGGTTTTTCATGTATGCCTTTTATGATGTTGAGGTATGTTCCCTCTACCCTTATATTGTGGAGGGCTTTAACCAAGAAAGGATGCCATATTTTGTTAAATGCTTTTTTTGAATCTGTTGAGAGGATCATAAGGTTCTTTCTAAAAAATAATTTATTTTATTTTTTTTCAGTGTTCCAAGATGCATTGTTTATGCAACATACACAGTGCTCCATGCAATACGTGCCCTCTTTAGTACACACCACCAGGCTCACCCAACCCCCACCTCCCTTCCAAAACCCTATGTTTGTTTCTCAGAGTCCAAAGTCTCTCATGCTTCATCTCCATCTCTGATTTACCCCAGTTCACATTTCCTTTCCTTCACCTAATGTCATCCATTTTACTCCTTATGCTCTACAAGTAAGTGAAACTATATGATATTTGACTTTCTCTGCTTGGCTTATTTAACTCAGCATAATTTCTTCCAGTCCTGCCCATATTGATAAAAAAGTTGGGTATTCATCCTTTCTCATGAAGGCATAATATTCTATTGTATATATGGACCATATCTTCTTTACCCATTCATCTGTTGAAGGGCACCTTGGCTCTTTCCACACATTGGTGACTGTGGCCATTGCTTCTATGAACACTGGAGTACATATGTCCCTTCTTTTCACTACATCTGTATCTTTGGGGTAAATACCCAGTAGTGCAATTATAGGGTCATATGGTTACTCTATTTTTAATTTTTTAAGGAATCTCCACACTGTTTTCCAAAGTGGCTGCATCAACTTGCATTCCTACCAACAGTGTAAGAGGGTCTCCCTAATACTTGTCATTCCCTGTTAATTTTGGCCATTCTGACTGGTGTAAGGTGATATCTCAATGTGGTTCTGATTTGAATTTCCCTGATGGCTAATGATGATGAACATCTTTTCATGTGTCTGTTAGCCATTTGCATGTATTCTATAGAGAAGTGTCTATTCATGTCTCCTGCCATCTTTTTTTGACCTGACCATCTTTTTTGGGGGTGTTGAGTTTGTAGAGTTCTTTATAGATCTTGGATATCAGCCCTTTCTCTGAAGTGTCATTTGTGAATATCTTCTCCCATTCTGTGGGTTGCCTTTTTGTTTTGTTGACTGTTTCCTTTGTTGTCCAGAAGCTTTTTATTTTGATGTAGTCCCAAAAGTTCATTTTTATTTCTGTTTTCTTTGCCTTTGGATATGTGTCATAAGATTCTTATCCTTTCTTTTTCTGTAATTCTCCTGTTTATAAGGGTCTTTGTCTGGTTTGGGGTTCAAGCTAAGGCTGGCCTCACAGAATGACTTTGGAAGTTTTCCTTCCAGTTCTGTTTTTTGAGACAGTTTCAGAAGAATAGATAGTGATTCTTCTTTAACTGCTTATTAGAATTCTCCTGGGAAGTCATCTGTCCCTAGATTGTTTGTTGGAAGAGAAAAAGAGCACAAGCATGGAGGGAAGCAGGCAGAAGCAGATGGAGAAGCAGACTCCCTGCTGCTTAGGGATAGCATTATTACTTAACTGACTAAGACACCCAGGAACTCCATCCTAAAAGTTTTGAACTGTCATGTTTATATTTTCATTTGTTTCCATGCATTTCTTAAATTTTTCTTTAATATCTTGGTTGACCCATTCAGTCTTTAATACCATAATATTTAACCTCTATGTATTTGTGGTCCTTCCATTTTTTTTCTTGTGATTGACTTCAAGTTTCATAGCACTGTGGTCTAAAAATATGTATGGTATGATATCAATATTTTTGTACCAGTTGAGTTCTGATTTGTGACCCAGTATGTGATTTATTCTGTTGAATGTCCTATGCGCACTTGAATAGAATGTGTATTCTGCTGCTTTAGGATGAAATGCTCTGATATTTCTGTTAAGTCAATCTGGTCCAGTGTGTCATTCAAATCCCTTGTTTTCTTGTTCATCTGTTTGTATGATCTGTCCATTGCTGTGAGTGGGAGTTAAAATCTCCTACTATTATTGTATTATTATCAGTATCTTTAATTTTGTAGTTAACTGATTTATATATTTGGTTGCTACCACATTATGGGCATAAATATGTATAATTATTATAACTTCTTGTTGGATAGACCACTTTATTATAATATAGTGTCTTTCTCTTATTACTGTTTTTGGTTTAAAATCTCATTTGTCTGATATAAGGATGGCTATTCCAGCTTCCTTTGATGTCTATTTGTGTAATACATTTCTCCACCCCCTCACAGTCAATCTAGAAGTGTCATTAGATTTAAAATGAGTCTCTTGTAAGCAGTATATCCATGGGTCTTATTTTAAAAAATCTGATAGCATATTTATTTTGATTGGATCATTTAGTCCATTTACCTTCAGAGTAATTAGTGAACCATATGAATTTCATGCTCTTGTATTGCCTGTAAAGTTGTTCCTGCAGATTATCTCTGTTCTTGTCTGGTCTTTGTTACTTTTGGTCTATCTCTCCTCTCAAAGAGTCCCCATTAATATTTTTGCAGGTCTGGCTTAGTGTTCACAAACTCCCTTAGGTTTGTTTGGAATATTTTTATCTCCTTTATTCTGAATGACAGCCTTGCTGCATAAAGTATTCTTGGCTGCATATTTTTCCCATTTAGCACATTGAATATATCATGCCAGTCGTTTTTGGCCCATCAGCTTTCTGTGGACAGGTCTTCTGCCAGGCTTATGTGTGTATCTTTGAGGCTAAGAGCCTCTAATCCTGAACTTCTTTCAGGATTTCCTCTTTATTTATGAAATTTGAAAACTTCAATCTTACATATCAAGGTATTGACCTATTTTTATTGATATTGAGGGAATTCTGTGCTTCCTGGACTTGAATGCCTGCTTCCTTCCCCAGATTAAGGGAATTCTCAGCTATAGTTTGTTCAAATAAAACTTATGTCCCACTCTCTCTCCCTTCATCTTCTGGGACTTCTATTATTTCACTTTAATGAATCACTGAGTTCCCTAAGTCTACCTTTGTGACATAAGTGTTTTCTTTCATTCTTCTTTTCAGCTCATTTTCCATATTTTTTCTTTTATATCACTGAATCAGTTGTGCTTAGTTCTTCTTCATTTTTTTATGGCCTCCCATTGGGATTACATCTCTATAGCATTTCTAAATTTGGTCTGACCAAGTTTTAGTTCTCTTATCTCTAAGTAAGGGATTCTCTAGTCTCTTCTATGCTTTTTTTTTTCAAACTGACATGGCATCTTTACTACCATTGTTTTAAATTTGAGTTTGGACATCTTACTCATATCTGTATGGATAAAATCCCTGGCTGTGATTAGTACTTCCTGTTATTTATTTTGGGGTGAATTTTTCCATCTGGTCATTTTGTCTAGAAAAGAAAAATAAGGGCATCTAGGTGGCTCAGTGGGTTAAAGCTTCTTCTTTCGGCTCAGGTCATGATCTAAGGGTCCTGGGATCAAGGCCTGCATCAGGCTTTCTGCTCAGCGGGGAACCTGCTTCCTCTTCTCTCTCTCTCTCTCTCTGCCTACTTGTGATCTCTCTCTCTCTGTCAAATAAATACATAAAATCTTTAAAAAAAAGTAAAGAAAAATAAAGGAAGAAGGAAAGGAAAAAAGAAAAGAAATGAAGAGAAAAGAAAAGAAAAGAAAAGAAAAGAAAGAAAGAAAGAAAGAAAGAAAGAAAGAAAGAAAGACAACAACAAACTTTAGGAAGTGTTTCTGGTGCATGCTAGGCACACTCTGCTGTTGTGTTTTGGTTGTTCATTCCCACTAGTCTGTCTTCTACAGAGTTTCTTCTTGCTTATAATGGAGGGTGTTTGGACCTTTAACTTGGTGTGCTTTGATTTGTTTGTTAAGGAATGGTAGGGAAAAAAATCCTGATCTAAGACAAGATAAAAGGAAAAGGGAAAAAAAGGAAACAAAAGACAAGAAAAAACCTATAATCTTGATTCCAAGGAATATGAAAGAATGAAGGGAAAAATATTAAGGGAAGAAGAAAAACAAATAAGAAGCTTGATCTGAAAAATATGAAAAGGAAACAAACAAATGAACAAAAAATTATAAACCTGATACCAAAGAAAATGATAAAAAAGAAGGAAAATATATATAAAATAAGGAATAAAAATTGAAAATACATAAGAAATTTAAAAATATATATATTAATTTTTTTAAAAAAAAGAGAAAGAAATCCTGCTTCTATTTCCACCAGAATTGAAGTCGATGTTTTGGAGTACTCTCTAATCAGTAGACTTGGTACATGTGGGGGTCTTATGTTGGTCTTCTGAGGGAGAGGCCTGCTGGGATGGTTCACAGTACTGTCCTTGTAAACATTCCCCTCCCAGGCACAGGGATGTGGGAGTGGGGTTTGCTATAAGAGATTCCAGCCACCACTAGAGGTGCTGTATTCCTTTCTTTCTTTCTTTCTTTCTTTCTTTCTTTCTTTCTTTCTTTCTTTCTTTCTTTCTTCTATTTTTGTGTTATGTTAGTCAAAATACAATATATCATTAGTTTTTGATGCAGTGTTCCAAGATTCATTGTTTATGTATAACACCAAGTGCTCCACGCAATATGTGTCCTCCTTAATACCCACCACCAGGTTTACCCATCCCCCCATAACTCCCTTCCCTCTAAAACCCTCAGTTTGTTTCTCCAGTCCACAGTCTATCATGGTTCTTCTCCACCCCCCCCTCCGGTTTCCCCCACTTCACTTCTCCTTTCCTGCTCCTAATGTCTTCCATGTTATCCTTTATGTTCCACAAGTAAGTAAAACCATATGATAATTGACTTTCTCTGCTTCATTTATTTCCCTCAACATAATCTCCTCCAGTCCCATACATGCTGATGCAAAAATTGGGTGATCATCCTTTCTGATATTAGTAAATGCCTTCAGTAATATATTGGGAACCTGTCAGTTCCAACTTTGCTGTTCTTCTGGTAGAATTTTCAACTTAACTAAAAAGAAAGAGACACATAATTAGTAGAGCAGTTATAAAGTTTTTTGAGTCACATTTCTTGCTGCACATGGTCAAAAAGTCTGTGTAGCCCCTTTCAAACAGAGTTACTATCTTTTATTTTAAAAAGATTTTATTTATTTGACAGAGAGAAACATAGCCAGAGAGGGAACACAAGCAGGGGCAGTGAGAGAGGGAGAAGCAGGCTTCCTGTAGAGCAGGGAGCCTGATATGGGACTTGATCCCGGGTCTCCGGGATCATGACCTGAGCCAAAAGCAGTTGCTTAACCAACTGAGCCACCCAGGGGCCCAGTTACTATCTTTTTAAACTAAAATCAGCTGGAATGATTATTATCCATGGATAATAATGGAATTATTATGGAATAAGAAAATTATCTTCTTCAGTATCTTCTTGGAAGCCAATAGAAATTTCTTCCTCACTACTAGGGTTAGCTGTAAATTTAACTGCTGAAAAGATACCTCTGAACTAAGCATATCATAGGGAGACTTTTGAACTGCAAGAATAACATCTATCACCCTGCCATCTCCCACTCTCTTCCCCTAAACTCTTCTCTTCCTTTCACAGTCCTCTCATTCTCCCCTTATTTCTTCTTCCTTCTCATCCCTTTTCCCTTTCTCTTCTTAAGAAATGAAAGCCACTTGTTTTTGTCTAAGTGAAAGTGTATAATCGCCATCTACTGGTTAGAGGATTCAAGTACAGATTGTGGCTTTTGCGAGCATTTGCATGTTTGATTATTATCCATATCTATGAGGTGATTATTTTCCTCTTTGGTAGAATGGCTTAGACTTTTTCCTGAAAAAAAAATAAACTGCTGTTTATCAAGTCTACTTTTTTCATATAATGTGCTTTTAAGAGATTTTAAATCTATGTTTATTAATTATAATTGAATAAGCCCCCTCAGTAGAGAAATTTCACTCAAGTCATCAAGTTCCTGGCCCATAGTAAGAATTTAGTGAGTACATGTTGAACAAATATTGTAAAATTGATCCCTCAACACAGAAACAAAGCCTCTCTTTCTCTGCATGTGTAAATGTCAACTGGCTATTGGCAATAACTACTTAACTAGATTCCTTGCCTTTTTTCTTTACCATCTAATCCTTTATACATTTGTTGTTAGGTGGATTTTGCTGAAGTTGAACTCTTTATTAATGTCCAAAACATTTTTATGTGTCAAGTGACTACCCATTTCCCATGGAATGAGGTTCAAAGTCATGAGTCTGACATTCAAATCTCCTACTCCTTAAATCTCTCCTCATCCTAATTAGCTGAGTTCATCTTCTACAGTAACTTTCTTTTTTTTTCTACAGTAACTTTCAAAACCAAAATTACTTACCTGTTATTCACAAAATATACTGTGCATTTCATTGTCTCTGTCCCTTCTATTAGAATTTTATTTCCCTTCCTGTTCCATATTTTGCAACCCTATCCTCTCTTTAAGTCCCGTTTTGTAAATGGCTGCCTCTTTTAAGTCTTTATTGGTTATCAGTGTCATTTGTGTTCTGACCCCAGAAGTACCCTCTCTTGCTTCTAAACTCCCAGATCACCTTATCTTAATGTTTCTTGCCACTTTGCATTTTCTATTTTGTATTCTAATTATTATGTACATGTTGTATTCATTTTAATATTCCTTAATAGACTCTGAGCATCATATTCAGAAAAGAAAATAGTGGGGCACCTGGGTGGCTCAGTTGGTTAAGCAACTGCCTTCAGCTCAGGTCATGATCCCAGAGATGTGGGATTGAGCCCCACATCAAGCTCCCTGCTCGGCAGGAGGCCTGCTTCTCCCTCTCTCACTCCCCCTGCTTGTGTTCCCTCTATAGCTGTGTTTCTCTCTGTCAAATAAATAAATAAAATCTTTAAAAATATAGTAAAATTAATGAATGCCTATAGGTCAGGATTACTGAGAAGTAATATAGGACCTGGTAAGGAGTAAAAACTGAGCAAATATTAGCTATCATTAATGTTATTATTGTTGGTGGTCATTTCTAAATAATTACTCCCCAAGTTGACTGACTGATATTTAAAAAATACTCAACTTCACGAGTCATAAACAAACCACTTGTGCTTTCATCATTCAAAACATTTGCTTCTTTTGTTTTATGGAATTGTCTTCTTGTGAAAATACTTGCAGGTAGGCAACAATCAGAGAGCTACTCTGCTTGTCTGAATCCTGGCTTTGCCACTTCATACTTGTAGGACCTTGGGCACATCAACGCATCCATGCTTCAGTTTTCTTATCTATAAAATAAAGATAATAATGGCACCCATTTCATTGGGACATTATGATTATATAAGTTAAGATGGATAAATACTTGTAACGATGTAACATAGTAAATACTATATAACTGTTAGTTATTATTACTATTGTTACTGTAGAAATACTATGAAACAGGTGCTTTGACATACATTGTTTCATTTAATTCTCAGAACACCTTTGTGAGACAATATTTTTTGTTTGTTTTAAAGATGGAGAGTCTTAAGTTCAAGAAATTTAAATATTCTTTTATTTAAAGATTGTATTTATTTATTTGACAGAAAGAAACACAGCTAGAGAGGGAACTCAAGCAAGGGGAGTAAGAGAGGGAGAAGCAGGCTTCCCTCCAAGCAAGGAGCCTGATGTGGGACTCAATCCCAGGCCTCCAGGATCATGACCTGTGCAGAAGGCAGATGCTTTATGACTGAGCCACCTGGGTGCCCCAAGAAAGTTCAGTATTCTTTGAAGTCCTCACAGCTGGTAAGGGACAGACCATGATTCAAACTCAGGTATGTGTGCTGTACACTAGAAATCTAAGCAAACATTTCTATTAATGTACTGAAGAGTTAAAAACATTCTTAAATGTATACAAAGGAGGTAGTCATTCAGAAGGTATAATTTGAAGGAGGTTCTGGCATAAAATCCTTCCATTTACTTCAGTACTTCAAGGTCTTTAATACTATTGCTATCAGTTAATTCTGTAGGTTAAGCATAGGACACTCTAGCTTCTTTAGAGGAATCTGCACAAGTCCATACTAGGTGAACTTCATGACTGTCCATTTCACTGTGCCTCATTTTAATATACTACCTAATATTTAGAAGCATATTATAGCAGTGGTGCATAATCCCGCTCTGTTATTTACTCCCTGATTCTTTCAGCTAATGTTTGCCTTATTTGCCTTTCATGTGGGGTAGCAGAATTCAGTCACCCTAGGAGCTGTGGGAGTCCCTCCAGCTCCCATTTTTTGCAGTCAGTTCAACCTAGTACCTGTGCCCACAGATTTGCAAGTTGTACTTCTATTTGCCAAAAGGGAGATGATAACTGATTTGCAGGAGCCCATTCTTCAGTTCTGCTTAGGAGGTCACCTACAGTTCGCTGCTTATTGTCAAAGGGAATTCAATTAACACACCATAAGTATGACAAACTATCGAATGTTCTATATAGATGCCAACTGTCTTGCAGTTTCTGGATAATCTAGTCTTTGGCTATTAAGGGAAGAACAAGAAAAACTCATCCAAGTTGTTTCTTTTTGTCCTTCTGTCTCTTTATCTCAAATTCCTTTATTCACCAGTCAGATGGAAAATGGTTTAATTTGTGCAAATGAGAGTGATACATTAATATCATCAAAGGAAGAAAAGACTGAGTTCCTATTTAAAGCAAAGTAAGCTCTGTTGAATAGTAGTGGTGAGAGTGAACATCCTTGCCTTGTACCTGATCTCAGAGGAAAGGCTGTCAGTTTTTCCCCATTGAGGATGATATTCGCTGTGGGTTTTTCATAGATAGATTTTATGAGGTTGAGAAATGTTCCCTCTATCCCTATACTTTGAAGAGTTTTGATCAGGAACGGATGTTGTATTTTGTCAAATGCCTTTTCTGCATCAATCAAGAGTACCATGTGGTTTTTCTCTCTTCTTTTATTGATTTGTTCTATCATGTTGATTGTTTTGCGAGTGTTGAACCACCCCTGCATCCCTGGGATAAAACCCACTTGGTCATGGTGGATAATCTTTTTAATGTATTGTTGGATCCTGTTAGCAAGGATCTTGTTGAGAATCTTGGCATCCATATTCATCAGCGATATTGGTCTGAAGTTCTCCTTTTTGATGGGGTCTTTGTCTGGTTTGGGGATTAGAGTGATATTGGCTTCATAGAAAGAGTCTAGAAATTTTCCTTCTGTTTCTATTTTTTGAAAGAGCTTCAGGAGAATAGCTGTTATTTCTTCTTTGAATGTTTGGTAGAATTCCCCAGGGAATCCATCTGGGCCTGGACTCTTGTTTTGGGGGAGGTTTTTGATCACTGCTTCAATCTCGTTACTAGATTTCGGTCTATTCAGAGTGTCAATGTCTTCCTGTTTCAGTCTTGGGAGCTTATAGGTTTCTAGGAATATATTGATCTCTTCTAGGTTGTTAAACATATTGTCATATAATTGTTGATAGTAATTTTTGATGATTGTTTCTATTTCCTTCGTGTTAGTCGTGATCTCTCCCCTTCATTCATGATTTTCTTAATTTGGGTCTTCTCCCTTTACTTTTGGGTTAGTTTGGCCAATGGTTTATTGATCTTATTGATTATTTCAAAGAACCAGCTTCTAGTTTAATTGATGCGTTCTACTGTATCTCTAGTTTCTGATTCATTCATCTCTGCTCTAATCCTTATTATTTCCCGCATTGTGTGGGGGGTTGGTTTAATTTCTTGTTGATTTTCCAGTTCTTTTAAGGTGTAATGAGAGTTGGTGTATTCGGGATTTTTCAATTTTTTTGAGTGAGGCTTGGATGGCTATGAATTTCCCCCTTAGGACGGCCTTTGCTGAATCCCATAGGTTGTCGATCGATGTATCCTCATTCTCATTGGTTTCCATGAAGTGTTTCAGTTCTTCTTTGATTTCTTGGTTGATCCACATATTCCTGAGTAGACTGGTCTTTAGCTTCCAAGTGTTTGATTTTCTCTTGAACTTTTTATGGTGATTGATTTCCAGTTTCACGGCATTGTGGTCAGAGAATAGTGTTAGAAGTCCCAGCAACAGCAATCAGACAACACAAAGAAATAAAAGGTATCCAGCTTGCAAAAAGGAAGTCAAACTCTCTCTCTTTGCAGATGACATAATACTATATGTGGAAAACCCAAAAGACTCTACCCCCAAACTG
>PITA01005957.1:37699-105082 GCA_004023965.1 Spilogale gracilis
GGATACAAAATCAATGCGCAGAAATCAGTTGCATTCTTATACACTAACAACGAAAAAATAGAAAGGGAAATCAGAGAATCAATTCCATTTACTATAGCACCAAAAACTATAAGATACTTAGGAATAAACCTAACCAAAGAAGTCAAGGATCTGTACTCGAGGAACTACAGAACACTCATGAAAGAAATTGAAGAAGACAAAAAAAGATGGAAGAGCATTCCATGCTCATGGATCGGAAGAATAAACATTGTCAAAATGTCTATACTGTCCAGAGCAATCTACACTTTCAATGCCATTCTGATCAAAATTCCACCAACATTCTTCAAAACGTTAGAACAAACAATCCTAAAATTTATATGGAACCAAAAGAGACCCTGAATCGCTAAGGAATTGCTGAAGAAGAAAAGCAACGCCGGGCGCATCTCATTACCTGATTTCAGGTTTTATTACAAAGCTGTGATTACCAAGACAGCATGGTACTGGCACAAAACCAGAGAAATAGACCAATGGAACAGAGTGGAGAGCCCACATATGGACCCACAAATCTATGGTCAAATCATCTTTGACAAAGCAGGAAAAAATATCCAGTGGAAAAAGGATAGTCTCTTCAATAAATGGTGCTGGGAAAATTGGACAGCTACGTATAGAAGAAGGAAACTAGACGATTCTCTTATACCACACACAAAGGCAAACTCGAAATGGATGAAAGACCTCAACGTGAGGCAGGAATCCATCAAAATCCTGGAAGAGAACATAGGCAGTAACCTCTTTGACATAGGCCACAGCAACTTCTTTCAAGACACGTCTCCAAAGGCAAAGGAGACAAAAGCGAAAATGAACTTCTGGGACTTCATCAAAATAAAAAGCCTCTGTACAGCAAAGGAAATAATCAACAAAACAAGAAGGCAACCCACAGAATGGGAGAAGATATTTGCAAATGACACTACAGACAAAGGGCTGGTATCCAAGATCTATAAAAAACTACTCAAACTCAACACCCAAAAAGAAGATGAACACATCAAAAAATGGGCAAGAGACATGAAGAGGCACTTCTCCATAGAAGATATACAAACGGCCAACAGACACATGAAAAAATGTTCAGCGTCACTAGCTATTAGGGAAATTTAAATCAAAACCACACTGAGATACCACCTTACACCAGTCAGAATGGCCAAAATTGACAAGACAGGAAACAACAAGGGTTGGAGAAGCTGTGGAGAAAGGGTAACCCTCTTACACTGTTGGTGGGAATGTAAACTGGTGCAGCCTCTTTGGAAAACAGTGTGGAGATTCCTTAAAAAATTAAAGATAGAGCTACCCTATGACCCTGCAATTGCACTACTGGGCATTTACCCCAAAGATACAGATGTAGTGAAAAGAAGGGCCACATGTACCTCAATGTTCATCACAGCAATGGCCACAATCACCAAACTGTGGAAAGAGCCAAGGTGCCCATCAACAGATGAATGGATAAAGAAGATGTGCTACATATATACAATGGAATACTGTGCCTCCATCAGAAAGGATGAATATCCAACTTTTGTAGCAACATGAACTGGACTGGAAGAGATTATGCTGAGTGAAATAAGCCAAGAAGAGAAAGTCAAGTATCGCATGGTTTCACTTACTTGTGGTGCATGAGGGGTAAACTGGAGGACAGTGGGAGAAGGAAAGTAAATGGGAACTAGGGCAATCTAGGGAGGGAAACGAAACAACAGAGACTTTGGACACAGAATCAAACTGAGGGACTTGGAGGGAGGCGGGTGGAGGGATGGGAGAGCCTGGTGGTGGGTACTGGGGACACCTAAGGCGTGGAGCACTGGGTGTGGGGAATGGGGAATCAATCTGGGAACACTGGAAAAAAAATTTTAGTAACAATAAAGAAAAAGAAGATATAAATGAGAAATAAAAAATAAAGCAAAGTAAGCTCTGAAAACAAATTTATTTAATTATTTAATTTTTAAAAATTTTTTCAGTGTTCCAAGATTCATTGTTTATGGCCCACACCCACTGCTCCATGCAATACGTGCCCTCAATACCTACCACCAGGGGCGCTTGGGTGGCTCAGTTGGTTAAGCGACTGCCTTTGGCTCAGGTCATGATTCTGGAGACCCAGGATCAAGCCCCATGTCATTCTTTCTGCTCGGCAGGAAGCCTGCTTCTCCCTCTCTCACTCCCCCTGCTTGTGTTCCCTCTCTGGCTGTGTTTCTCTCTTTCAAATAAATACAATCTTTAAAAAAAAATACCTACCACGAGGCTCGCCCATTCCCCCACCCCTTCCACTCCAAGACCCTCAGTTTGTATCTGAGTTTAAAGTCCCTTATGTTTTGTCTTCCTCCCTGATTTACCCCACTTCCCATTTCCTTTCCTTCTCCTACAGTCCTCTATATTACTCCTTATGCTCCACAAGTAAGTGAAACCATATGATACTTGACTTTCTCTGCTTGGCTTATTTCACTCAGTATAATCTCTTCTAATATGGTCCATGTTGCTTCAAAACTTGGATTTGCATACTTTCTGATGGAGGCATAATATTCCATTGTATATATGTACCATATCATTTTTATCTATTCATCTGTTGAAGGGCACCTTGGCTCTTTCCACAGTTTGGCAACTGTGTTCATTACTGCAATGAACATTGGGGTACATATGGTCCTTCTTTTCACTACATCTGTATCTTTGGGGTAAATACCCAGTAGTGCAATTGTAGAGTCATAGAGTAGTTCTATTGTTTTCCAAAGCAGCTGTGCCAACATGCATTCTCACCAACAAGGTAAGAGGGTTCCCTTTTCTCCACACCCTCTCCAAAATTTGTTGTTTCCTGTCTTGTTAATTTTGGCCATTCTGACTGGTGTAAGGTGGTATCTCAATGTGGTTTTGAATTTCCCTGATAGCTAGTAATTATAAACATTTTTTTCATGTATCTGTTAGTCATTTGTATGTCTCCTATGGAGAAGTGCCTCTTCATGTCTCCTGCCCATTTTTTTGATGTGATCATCTTCTTTTTGGATGTAGAGTTGTAGGAGATCTTCATAGATCTTGGATATCAGCCTTTTGTCTGTAGTGTCATTTGCAAATATTCTCTTCCATTCCATGGGTTGCCTCTTTGTTTTGTTGATTGTTTTCTTTCCTGTTTAGAAATATTTTATTTTGATAAGGTCCCAAAAGTTCATTTTTGTTTTTGTTTCCTTTGCCTTTGGAGACGTGTCTTGAAGGAATTTGCTGTGGCTGATGTCAAAGTGGCTACTCCCATGTTCTCCAGGATTTTGATAGATTCCTGCTTCATTTCAAGTTTATCTTTGTGTGTGATGTAAGAGATTGGCCTATATTCATTCTTCTGTACATAGCTGTCCAATTTTCCCAGAGCCATTTATTGAAGAGATTGTCTTTTTCCCACTGGATATTTTTTCCTGCTTTGTCAAAGATGATTTGACCATAGATTTGTGGGTCCATATCTGGACCCTATACTCTGTTCCATTGGTCTATTTGTCCGTTTTTGTGCCAGTACCATGCTGTCTTGGTGATCAAAGCTTGTAATAAAGCTTGAAATCAGGTAACATGATGCCCCCAGCTTTGTTTTTCTTCTTCAACAATTCCTTAGCAATTCAGGGTCTTTTTTTGGTTCCATATAAATTTTAGGATTGTTTATTCCAGCGCTTTCAAAAATGTTGGTGGAACTTTGATTTAAATGGCATTGAAAGATTAGACTGCTCTGGGCAGTATAGACATTTTAACAATGCTTATTCCTCTGATCAGTGAGCATAGAATGATCTTCCATCATTTCATGTCTTCTTCAGTTTCTTTCATGAGTGTTCTGTAGTTCCTCAAATACAGATCCTTAACTTCTTTGGTTAGGTTTATTCCTGCATATGTTATGGTTTTTGGTGCTATAGTAATGGAATCTCGATTCTCTGATTTCCGTTTCTATATTTTCATTATTAGTGTATAAGAATGCAACTGATTTCTGTACATTGATTTTGTATCCTGCCACATTACCAAATTGTATGAGTTCTAGTAGTTTGGTGGTAGAGTCTTTTGGGTTTTCCATATAGAGTATCATATCATACACAAAGAGGGACAGTTTGAATTTTTCTTTGGCAATTTGAATACATTTTATTTCTTTTTGTTGTTTGATTGCTGCTGCTATGAATTCTAACACTATGTTGAACAATAGTGGTGAGAGTGGGCATCCTTGACTTGTTCCTGATCTCAGTGGGAAGGCGGTCAGTTTTTTCCTGTTGAGAATGATATTCACTGAGTGTTTTTTCATAGATATATTTTATGAGGTTGAGGAATGTTCCCTCTATACCTATACTCTGAAAAGTTTTAATCAGGAATGGATGTTATAATTTGCCAAATGCTTTTTCTGCATCCATTGAGGGGACCATGTGGTTCTTCTCTCTTCTCTTATTGATTTGTTCTATTGCATTGATTGATTTGCAAATGTTGAAGCAACCTTGCATCCCAGGGAAAAATCCCACCTGGTCATGGTGGATAATTTTTTAATGTGCTGTTGGATCCTATTAGCAAGGATCCTGTTGAGAATCTTGGCATCCATTTTCATAAGGGATTTTTTTTTCATCAGGGATATTGGTCTGAAGTTCTCCTTTTTGGTGGGGTCTTTGTCTGGTTTGGGGATGAAAGAGTCTGGGAGTTTTCCTTCTGTTTCTATTTTTTGAAAGAGCTTCAGGAGAATAGGTATCATTTCTTCTTTGAATGTTTAGTAGAATTCCCCAGAGAATTCGTCAGGTCCTGAGCTATTTTTTGGGGGGGGGGGAGGTTTGATCACTGCTTCAATTTCGTTACTAGATATTGGTCTATTCAGATTGTCAATTTCTTCCTGTTTCACTGTTGGAAGTTTATAGGATTCTAGGAATGTGTCCATCTCTTCTAGGTTATTTAACTTATTGGCATATAACTGTTGATAGTAATTTCTGATGATTGTCTCTATTTCCTTGGTGTTAGTCATGATCTCTACCCTTTAATTCATAATTTTATTAATTTGGGTCTTCTCCCTTTTCTTTTGGATTAGTTTGGCCAATGGTTTATCGATCTTATTATTTTTTTTCAAAGAACCAGCTTCTGGTTTCATTGATGTGTTCTACTGTATCTCTAGTTTCTAATTCTTCTAATCTTAATTATTTACCGTCT
Organism: Spilogale gracilis; assembly: GCA_004023965.1. Taxonomy (NCBI): domain Eukaryota; kingdom Metazoa; phylum Chordata; class Mammalia; order Carnivora; family Mephitidae; genus Spilogale; species Spilogale gracilis. The sequence goes on from PITA01005957.1 coordinate 42,851, forward strand.
TGTGTGTGGGGTGGGCTCAATTTGTTGTTGATTTTTCCAGTTCTTTAATGCTTAAAGAGAGGTTGTTGTATTTGGGATTTTTCCTTTTTTTTTTTTTCAGTGAGGCTTGGATGGCTATGTATTTCCCTCTTAGGAATGCCCTTGCTGTATTGCATAGGTCTTGGATTGATGTATCTTCATTGGTTTCTATGGAATATTTAAGTTCTTCTTTTATTTCCTGGTTGATCCAAACATTCTTGGCAAGATAGTATTTAGCTTTCAAGTGTTTGAATTCCTTCTGGGCTTTTTGTTGTGGTTGAGTTCCAGTTCCAAGGCATTGTGATCAGAGCACATGCAGGGAACTAATCTCAACCTTTAGTATTGGTTGAGTCCTGATTTGTGACCTAGTATTCTGGAGAAAAGTCTATTCTGGAGAAAATTCCATGTGCACTTGAGAAGAATGAGTATGCTGCTTTTTTAGGGTAGAATGTTCTGAATATATCTATGAGATCCATCTGGTCCAATGTGTCATTCAAACCTCTTGTTACTTTGTTGATTTTCTGTTAAGATTATCTATCCATTGTTGAGGAGGTGTGTTAAGATCTCCTACAATTAATGCATTCATAACAATATGACTATTTTTCTTAATAGTTGGCTTATGTATTTGGCTCCTCCCATGTTGGGGGCATAAATATTTACAATTGTTAGATCTTCTTGTTGTATACCCTTTAAGAATGCTATAGTGTCCTTCTGTGTCTCTGACTACAGTCTTTAGATGAAAATATAATTTGTCTGATATAAGTATCACTACCTTGGCTTTCTTTTGAAGTCCATTGGCATGAAAGATGGTCCTCTATCCCCTCACTTTCAGTCTGGAAGTGTCTTTAGATTCAAAATGTGTCCCTTGTATACAGAATATGGACAGGTCTTATTGTTTTTTCCAGTTTTCAACCCTGTGTCATTTTACTGGAGCATTTAGGCCATTCCCATTGAAAGTGATTATTGATAGGTATGTTTTTATTGACATCATGTTGCCTATGAAGTTCATGTTTCTGTATTTTGCCTCTGTGTCGGTCTTGGGTTCGTTCCTCTTTTTCTATAAGAACCCCCCCTAATATTTCTTTTAGTGCTGGCTTGGTGGTTGCATAATCTTTTAGACCTTGGTGGTCCTGGAAGCTCTTTATGTCTCCTTCCATTCTGAAAGTCAACCTTGCTGGGTACATTATCCTTGGTTGCATATTTTTTTCACATAATTTCCTGAATATGTCTTGTCAGCCCTTTCTGGTTTTCCAGATTTCTGTGGATAGGTCTGATGTTATTCTGATGGTCCTCCCTCTGTATGTAAGGGATCGCTTCCCCCTAACTGCCCTTAAGATATATTCCTTGAATTTATGATTCATGAATTTCACAATTATGTGCCTAGAGGTTTTTCTAGCCTCGTTGGTATTGGGGGGTGTCCTCTCTGCCTCTAGGATACAAACACTTCTTTCATTCCCCAGATTCGGAAAATTTTCATCCAGGATTTGTTCAACTATATCTTCTTTTTTTAAATAAAGATTTTATTTATTTATTTGACAGAAAGAAACACAGCTAGAAAGGGAACACAAGCAGGGGGAGTCAGAGAGGGAGAAGCAGGCTTCCCACTGAGCAGGGATCCTGATATGGGGCTTGATCCTGGGTCTCCATGATTATGACCTGAGCTGAAGGCAGTCTCCCCACAAACTGAGCCACCCAAGTGCCCCTCAACTATATATTCTAAGCCTCTATCTCTCTCTATCAACTCCCTCAGGGATTCCAATAATTCTGATGTTGGAGCATTTCATGGCATCATTTATTTCCCTAATTCTATTTTCATGGGATTTTAGCTGTTTGTTCCAAGACTTCTCTTGCTCCTTCTCAATTCATCTGTGTTCTAAATAACTAATGGGATTTTCAGCTTCAGTTACCCTCGCTGATAGTGTATTTAAATTAGTTTAGATCTCATTAATAGCCTTTTAAACCTCTTCCAGTTCAGCTTTCAGTTCTGCCCTTACAGCTTCTATCTTGCCACTAATGTTCTTTTCCAACTTAGCCATTGCTTGGATGATTGCTACCCTGAATTCCATTTCTGTCATATTGTTTGTGTTCATATCCAGTAGTACTCTGACAGGAGTTTCAGTCACTGAGTTTTTCTGCTGTAGATTGTTCACGGTGGTTGAGGGGATGTATAGGTGAATATATCAACCACGCTGAAGGTGAGTTGCTCGTTGCAAGGTTTTGGAGCAATCAGAAGTCACCATCAGAAAAAAAAGAAGAATAAAGAAAAAAAGAGAGAGAGAAAAGAGAAAGGAAGCCAGAAAAAACTGGCCAAAATGGACCCCAATGGTAGGATTTATACAGCATAAAACTGAAAAAGAGTAAAGAAAAAGACTGTCAAAAGTAAAAGAAAATTGAAGAAATCAAAAAGCTAAACCCAACCCAAATGACCCCCAAGAACAGTATTTATATATTACAAAGACAAAAACAATTACACAGAAACACTGACAGAATAATAGGATCGAAAGATAAGTACAAACACTCATTGTCGGCAAGACAAGTATTTCAATTCCTCCGGATGTGTCTTGTTATTGTTGTTAGTGGACTCCACTTTCTAGAGATATAGGGAAATTATAACTGGTTTATATATAGGGGTAGTATTGAATAGGAATGAAGGATTACCTTGATGCTTATATCTATATGTATATTTAAAAGAAAAAAAGAATAAGGGAAAGAAGAAAAAAAGTGAAACCAAAAAAAAAAAAAAAAAAAAAAAAAAAAAAAAAAAAAAAAAAAAAAAAAAAAAAAAAAAACAAAACAAAAAAACCCCAACAACAACAAACAACCACAACCACAACCACAAAAAAAAAAAAAAACAGATATGTGTAAGAAAAATTCAAGGTCAGAAATTATTATGGAGTGTTGTATTAAGTATCACATTGTAATAATAAGTGGGTTAAAAAATAAAAGGACAAGGGGCGCCTGGGTGGCTCAGTTGGTTAAGAAACTGCCTTCGGCTCAGGTCACGATCCTGGAGACCTGGGATTGAGCCCCACATCGGGCTCCCTGCTCGGTGGGAAGCCTGCTTCTCCCTCTCTCACTCCCCCTGCTTGTGTTCCCTTTCTAGCTGTGTTTCTCTCTGTCAAATAAATAAATAAAATCTATAAAAAAATAAAAATAAAAGAACAAAAACCATGAGAATGAATTTAAAATTAAAATGAGAAGTTAAAAATTAAAAATAAAAAGAAATTAAAAAGAAAATAAAATGAAAAGCTGTATCTATAAAACACACAGCTTTTGGGGTAGTACCAGAGACTTAATATATTGTTTTTTCCTGATGTTGGGGTTTTACAGTTTTGTGGAGACCCTTTGGTGTCATCCTCTTCTTCTTCTGGCTTGCTTTCTGGAGGAGGGGAGTGCTGCACTGTTTTTCAGTCAGTGTTACCTGGGCTGAGTCTCTCCACCCCCTTTCAAGGGGCTGGGCTCTATGGCAACCAGGTTTTCAGGATTTTGTTCTCTGGAGGATTTGGTCTTTTGCAACTTTTTGCAGCTTTTCAGAAAGTTAAGGCAAAGTAAGATGTCTGCGCCCAGACCTCCATCTCAGAGAGTGGCCTCAGTTAGCTCCATTCTGGATAGTGTGGGGCACACAGACTCTCTCCATATTTTCCCCTGCTCCCCACCACCTCTTTTAGGTGGTGCGCACATGCAACCACTATTCATAATGGTGCCCAAAGCCCCTGCTTTTCTCTTCACTTTTGAGCCACAGAAACTGTAACTGTTGCTGGTTCATGATAGTTTGTCTCTCCCCAGATGTTATCTGGAGCCCACAGCCATGCAGGAAGCACTAAGACCCTGCAGTCCCACATGTTGCATGGAAGTCTGCAGAGACACCTCCTTTGCAGGTTGCATGGGCCTAGCCAAAGCAGTAGACAAAGCAACAGCTTTAGGGACTCCCTGTGCCATTAAGTTTCCTCATGCAGTGCTGGGGAGTGATTTTCGGAGCAGAGTTTTAAAAGTTTCAATTTTGTGCTTTGCTGATGTACTACTTGCTGGGAGCCGCCCCCCCCCCCTGCTGTCTATCTTCCTGTATATCACCTCAGATTCACTTCTCTGCATGTCCTACCTTTCAGAAAATTGTCGCTTTTCTGTTCCTAGAATTGCTGCTCTTCTTCATTTTGAACTTCTGTTGAGTTTGTAGGTGTTCAGAATGGTTTGATAACTATCTAGCTGAACTCCTGGGACCTGATGATATTTAGGTCTCCTACTCCTCTTTCATCTTTTTCCTCCCCCCTGAAAACAATTTAATGAACACCACATAATTACCAAATGATGGACTAAATGGTGTGTCTGAATATCAGTCAACATTTACCAAGTCTTTTGTTTACCACCAAAATAATTTCATAAATCTGTAGCTTTTACTGATTCCTAAGTTTCTCCGCAAAGATAGTGATATACATTTGTAATATGCCCAACTGGATTTTCAAATAATATGCATTCAGAAGACATTCCCAAATTAAATATATACTTTATCCACATCTGAGATTCACAATGCTCCTTTATTGGACATTGTTCAAACAACAATATGTATTTGAACCTATGTTAGGGTGAATATAATAATGTTTTTAAAAAAGTTATTAACCAAATAACTTGAGACTCACTGAGTTCCCTGAAGCAGATACACTATATTTTGAGAGTTGATGTCTGGCAACATCTGGTATCACACTTATACTAGAGAATAGTAGATGGACTGTTAATTAGCTCAAGGAGAAAACTGTGTTTGTTTCATTTGCTTGAGATATTTAGCAAATTCTTTATTGGAATATTTTTTCAACAATTTGACTTTAAAGAAAGAAGATACAGGTAATATATTGAAATGTAAACTGTTGTTATAGCCAACTGCTTCGTTTGAAGAAAAAAGACTGATTTTTTTTCTTTCAGAAACAGAAAAGGTTTTTAATATTTTTTCTCTTTAGTTTTCTACCAAACTATTTGCAAGTAAATTTCAAAATTAAGGACTCTTCACAGATAAATATTTAAGTTTATATTTAAAAAACACATACAGTATCTTATATAATGAAGGTACAGTTATCATATTCAAGAATTAAACATTGACGCAATTCTAACATCATATGTGCAGTCCATATTCAAATGTTGTAAATTGTAGAAAGGATACTTTTTAAAAAGACCTAAATAGAATGGAAAAGTAGCATGATTAGGACCGGGGAAGAGATAATAACTTAATAAGGATTGTGTGAATCCGAAAGGATCTAGTTTGTTTCAATTTACTGTCATTTAAAATGCTTCCTATAGCTGAGTCCCCTCCCTTAAAGAGACAGCAGAACAAAGAGCCTAAAGCATTGAAACAGAAGTTCAGAAAATGCCAGAAGCAGGCAGAACAGAAAGTGATTTTCTTATCTCAGAGCATGGCGCTCAGAGGGGTAGGGATCATAGGGAGATATAGGAACCAAGGAGTAGCACACACAACAAACCGGGCTTCAGAAAAGACTGGAGGACATCAGTGAGACCCTTAACAAGGAGATAGAAAAAGAACCAATCATAGATGAGGAACACAATGAATGAAATTGAAAATACACTTAACCATATGTACACAAGGTTTATTGCATCAATATCCACATGATCAAATTGGAAAGAGCCAAGATGCCCTTCAACAGATGAATGGATAAAAACGATGTGGTCCATACATACAATGGAATATTACTCAACCAATCAGAAAGGATGAATACCCAACTTTTTTATCAACATGAATGGGACTGGAAGACATTATGCTGAGTGAAATAAGTCAAACAGAGAAACTCAATTATCATATGGTTTCACTTACTTGTGGAATATAAGGGATAACATGGAGGGCATTAGGATAAGGAAAAGAAAAGTGAAGGGGGAGAGTCAGAAGGGGAGAAGAACTATGAGAGACTGTGGACTCCTAGAAACAAACAGAAGGTTTTAGTGGTGAGGAGAGTGGGGAGATGGGTGAGCGTGGTGGTGGGTATTAAGGAGGGGATATATTGTATGGAACACTGGGTGCTATACATAAACCATTAATCTTGGAACACTACATCAAAAATGAATCACATATTGTATGGTAACTAATATTAACAAAATAAAACATTTTAAAAAAAGAAAAAGCATTTAGCAGGATAGAGGAAGAGGAATGAATTGATGAACAGGAAGAGAGCGTCATGGACAGTAACCAAACTGAGCAAATAAGAAAAAAGAAAAAACTTATGAAAACCTACAATAGTCTTAAAGAACCAGTGACTCCATCAAGCATTTGTATTTTAGGGAACTCAGAAGAAGAAGAGAGAGAAAGGAGAGCAGAAAATTTTATTTGAAGAAATATTAGCCCCAAATTTCCCAAATCTGAGCAAGGAAACAGGTATCCATATCCAGGAGGCACAGAGAGCCCACAACAAAATCAACCCAGGGTGGTGCATACCAAGACACTTAGTAATTAAAATTGCAAAATTTAGTGTTGAAATCAGCTGTGATCACTAAGACAACATGGTGCTGTTGCAAAACAGACACATAGACCAATGGAACCGAGTAGAGAGTCCAGATATGGACCCTCAACTCTATGGTCAAATAATCTTCAACAAAACAGAAAACAATATCCAGTGGAAAAAAGACAGTCCTTCAATAAATGGTGCTGGGAAAATTGGACAGCTACATATAGAAGAATGAAACTAGACCATTCTCTTACACTATACATAAAGATAACCTCTTAATGTATGAAAGACCTCAAAGTGAGGCAGGAATCTATCAAAATCCTAGAGGAGAATATAGGCAGTAAGCTCTTTGACATCAGCCACAGCAACTTCTTTCAAGACATGTTTCCAAAGACAAAGGGAACACAAGCAAAAATGAACTTTTGGGACTTCATCAAAATAAAAAGCTTCTGCACAGCAAAGGAAACAGTCAACAAAACAAAGAGGCAACACACGGAATTGTAGAAGATATTTGCAAATGACACTACAGAAACAGGGCTGATATCCAAGATCTGTAAAGAACTCCATAGGGGCACCTGGGTGGCTCAGTCGGTTAAGCGACTGCTTTTGGCTCAGGTAATGATCCTGGAGACCTGGGATCAAGCCCCACATCGGGCTTCCTGCTCGGCGGGAAGCCTGCTTCTCCCTCTCTCAGTCCCTCTCCTTGTGTTCCCTCTCTAGCTGTGTTTCTCTCTGTCAAATAAATAAATAAAATCTTTAAAAAAAAAGAACTCCATAAACTCAATAACCAAAAAAAAAAAAAGATCACATCAAAAAATGGGCAGAGTACATGAAGACATGAACAGACACTTCTCCATATAATACATACAAACAGCTAACAGACACTTGAAAAAAAAACTTATCATCATTAGACAGCAGGAAAATTCAAATCAAAACCACATTGAGATACCACCTTACACTAGCTACAATGGCAAAAATTAACAGGACAGGAAATGACAAATTTTAGAGAGGATGTGGAGAAAGAGGAACCCTGTTACAGTGTTGGTGTGAATGCAAGTTGTTGCAGCCTCTTTGGAAAACAGTGTGGAGATTCCTTAAAAAATTAAAAATAGAGCCTACCCTATGACCTTGTAATTGCGCTACTGGGTATTTACCCCAAAGATACAGATGTAGTGAAGAGAAGGGCCTATGTACCCCAATGTTCATAGCAACAATGGCCACAATTTCCAAACTGTGGAAAGAGCTAAGATGCCCTTCATCAGACTAATGGATAACGATGATATGGTCCATATATACAATGGAATATTACATCTCCATCAGAAAGAATGAATACCGAACTTTTGCATCAACATGGATAGGACTAGAAGACCTTATGCTAAGTGAAATAATCCAAGCAGAGAAAGTTAATTATCATATGGTTTCACTTACTTGTAGAGTATAGGAGTAACATGGAGAACATTAAGAGAAGGAAAGGAATTGTGAACCATGGTAAATTAGAGAGAAGAGAAAGCAGGAGAGACTGTGGACTCTGAGAATCAAACTGAGGGTTTTGGAAAGGGGTGGGGAATGGGTGAGTCTGGTTATGGGTATTAAGGAGAGCACGTATTGTATGGAGCACTGGGTGTCTTGCATAAACAGTGAATCTTGGAACACTGAAAAAAATAAAATAAAATGAAATATTTAGGAAAAAACTGTAAAAAAAAAACAGCAAAGGAAAAGATAGTTACATAGAAGAGAAACAATGTACGGCTATCAGTGAATATTTCAACAGAAACTTCGCAGGCCAGAGACAGTGGTATGATAGTTTCAAAGTGCTTCAAGGGAAAACTGTGTAGCCAAGACTCTACTAAGCAAGGCTATCATTCAGAATAGAAGGACAGTTGAAGAATTTCTCCAACAAACAAAAACTAAGGGAGTTTATGACCAATAAACCAGCTCTACAAGAAATATTAAAGGGATGAAAAGTAAAAAAAAAAAAGAAATAAAAACAAGTATATCTGTAAAAATAAGTCAAGGGATTTGTAAAACACAAAGATATGAAATATGACACCATACGCCTACAACATGGATTGGTGGGAGAGGAGTAAAGAATGGGGCCAAACTTAAGTGACCATGAACTTAATAAAATGCAGATGTTACATAATACCTCAATGGTAACCACAAATCCAAAACCAGTAATAGATATGCAAAGGAATCTAAGTATATCACTAAGGAAAATCAGCAAGAGAGAGAACAAGAGAAGTGAGAAAAGCAACAAAAACAAGTAACAAAACAGCAATAAATACATATCTATCAATAATTATCTTTAATGTAAATGGACTAAATGCTGCAATGAAAAGGTATAGGGTAATAGTGGATATAAGTTCAAAACCTATCTATATGCTGTCTACAAGACATTAATTCCGGACATAAAGTCACCTGCATATTGAAAGTGAAGGGGTGAAAAAACAGTTTTCATGAAAGTGAGTTTAGAAAGAAGGCTGGGGTAGTAAGGCTTACAACAGAAAAAATAAACTTTATAAAAAATATAGCAAGAGACAAAGAAAGACAATATACAGTAACAAAGAGGATATACAAACAAGATAATATAGCAATTGTAAATATTCATGTACCCCAAATGGAAGCATTAAAAAACATGAAATAGTTAAAAATTCACATAAAACAAGTCATTGGTAGTAGTACAATAATAGTAATGGATATTATCACCCCCCTCATGCCAATAACATCTGCAATGAAATCATGGCTTTAAATGACACACTGGACTAGATGGACTTAACAGATATATTAGGAACATTCCATCCTAAAGCAGTAGAATGCATATTATTTTCATGAGCAGTTGGGACATTTTCCAGAATAGCTCGCATACCAGGTTACAAATCAGGCCACAACAAATACAAACAGATCTTACCATGCATGTTATCTGACTATAACACTATAAAACCTAAAGTCAACCACTTTCTTTAGAAAGACAAGAAATACATGGAGGCTAAACAGCATGCTACTAAACAATGAGTGGGTCAACTAGAAAATCAAAGAGGAAAGACAAAATACCTGGAAACAACTGAAAATGAAAATAATATAGCCAAAATCTTTGAGATGAAGCAAAAGTGGTCCAAAGAGGGAAGTATATAGAAATGCAGGCCTACCTCAAGAATCAGGAAAAAAATCTCAAATAAACAACTTAAACTTACACATAAAAGAGCTAGAAAGAGAGCAAAAAATGAGATCTAAAAGTAGAAGAATGAAGGAAATAATAAAGATTAGAGCAAAAATAAATAATATAGAAACTTAAGAAATGATATAATAGGAGTACCTAGGTGGCTCAGTTAGTTAAGTGTCTGCCTTTGGGCAGGGTCATGATCCCAGAGTCCTGGGAACAAGCCTCTGCTTCTTCCTCTCCCTCTGCCACTACCCCTGTTTGTGCTCTTGTTCTCTGTCAAATAAATAATAAAATCATTTTAAAAATAATATAACAGGTTGATGAAACCAGGACCTGGTTCTTCAGAATAAAAACAGTAACATGGACAAACCTCTAGACAGACTTTTCAAAAAGAAAAGAAAAAGGATTCAAATTTAAAAATCACAAATGAGAGAGGATAAATGACAACCAACAACATGGAAATAAAAACAATTATAAGAGAATATTATGAAAACTATATACCAAAAAACTGGTCAACCTAGAAAAAGTGGATAAATTCCTAGAAACATAACATACCAAAACAGTCAAGTAGAAATTGAAATTTTGAACAAACCAATTATCAGCAAATTGAATCAGTATTCGGATTCAGTAATTGAATTCATAAGTTGACTCAATAATCAAAAAACTACCAACAATTAAAATCTAGGATCAGACATCTTCACAGGTGAATTTTACCAAACATTTAAAGAAGAATTAATGTCTTTTCTTTTCATAATATTCTTAAAAATAGAAGAAAGATAATTTTCTAATTTATTATATGAGGCCAGTATCACCTTGATACTAAACCAGATACAAACAAAATTAAATAAGAGAATTTCATGTCAGTATATCCAGTGGTCATAGATGCAAAATCCTTAACAAATAGTAGCAAGTGGAATGCAACAATATGTTAAATAAATCATGTACTATGATCAATGGGATTTACTTCTTGGATGCAAGGGTTGTTTAATATTTGAAAAACAATAAACATGATATGTCATATCAATAGGAGAAAAGCCAAAAAAGGAAAGGATAAAAGTCATATGATCACTTCAACAGATGCAGAAAAATCATTCAAAAAGTACAACCATTCATGATAAAAAAAAAACTCTCAATGAAGTACATGTAGAAGGAACATACCTCAACATAATAATGACCATATATGAAAAACCCACAGTAAACTTCATACTCAGTGGGGAAAACATGAGAGCATTTTCCCTAAGGTCAGGGATAAAACAAGGATTTCCACTCTTAACACTTTTATTCAACATGGTTGGAAGTCTTATCCACAGCAATCAGAAAACAAAAAGAAATAACAGGCATCCAAAACAGTAATAAAGCAGTAAAATTTTCACTATTTACAGATGACATGATTTGTTTATAGAAATCCCAAAGGACTCCACCAAAGAATTATTAGGACTGATCAATGAATTCAGTAAATCCATAAAATACAAAATCAGCGAACAGAAATTAGTTGCATTTCTATATACTAGTAATGAAGCAGCAGAAAGATAAATTAACAAAAAAATCCCATTTATAATTGTACCCCAAATAATAAAATACCTAGGAATAAACTTAACCAAAGTGATGAAACACCTGTACCTTGAAAACTATAAAACACTGAGGAAGGAAATTCAAGACAGTGTAAAGACATTTCATGCTCATGGGTTAGGAGAATAAATATTGTTAAAATATCTATATTACCCAAAGCAATCAACAGATTTTATACAATCCTTATCAAAATGCCTACAACATTTTTCATGGGACTAGAACAAGAAATCCTAAAATGTGTATGAAACCACAAAAAACCCTGAATAGCCAAAAAAGTCTTGAGAAAGAAAAACAGCAAGTTTCAAAACTCCAGACTTCAAATTATATTACAAATCTGTAGTAATCAAAACAGTGTGGTTTGGGCACAAAAATAGACACATAGATCAATAACAGAAGAGAAAACCCAGTAAGGTACCCACGATTATATGGTCAACTAGTCTTTGAGATAGGAGGAACAAATATACAGTAGAAAAACACGGTCTTTTCTTTTTTCTAATAATTTATTTTATCTTATTTTTTCAGTGTTCCAAGATTCATTGCTTATGCCCCATACCCAGTGCTTCATGCAATATGTGCCCTCAATATCCATCACAAAGATCACTCATCCCCCACCTCCTCCCATCCAAGACCCTCAGTTTGTTTCTGAGTCCAAAGTCTCTTATGTTTCATCTCCCTCCCCAATTCACCCCAGTTCCCATTTCCTTTCCTTCTACTGTCCCCCATATTACTTCTTATGTTCCACAAGTAAGTGAAACCATATGATACTTGACATTCTCTGATTGGCTTATTTCACTCAGCATAATCTCCTCCCATCCAGTCCATGTTGCTACAAAATTTGGATATTTATCCTTTCTGATGGAGGCATAATATTGCATTGTATATATGGACCATATCGTCTTTATCCATGCATTTGTTGAAGGGCACCTTGGCTCTTTCCACAGTTTGACAATTGTGGCCATTGCTGCAATGAATAATGGGTACATATGGCCCTTCTTTTCACTACATCTGTATCTTTGGGGTAAATGCCCAGTACTACAATTGCAGGGTCATAGGGTAGCTCTATTTGTAATATTGTAAGGAATCTCCACACTTTTCCCAAAGTGGCTGCACCAACTTGCATTCCCACCAGCAGTGTAAGAGGGTTTCCCTTTCTCCATATCCTCTCCAACACTTGTTGTTTCCTGTCCTGGTAATTTTTGCCATTGTAGCTGGTGTAAGGTGGTATCTCATTGTGGTTTTGATTTGAATTTCCCTCCTGGCTAATGATGATGAACATTTTTTTTCATGTGTCTGTTAGCCATTTGTATGTCTTCTAAGAAGAACTGTCTGTTCATGTCTTTTGCCCATTTTTTGACACGATCATCTTTTGGGGAATTGTTGAATTTGAGGAGTTCTTTATAGACCTTAGATATCATCCCTTTGTCTGAAGTTCCATTTGTGAATACCTTCTCCCATTCTATGAGTTGCCTCCCACAGTGAGTATCATTCCCAATGGGGAAACCTTAAAGACAGTCTTTTCAACAAATGGTGTTGGGAAAATTGGACAGATGCATGGAAAAGTATGAAACTGGGCTACTTTAATTCACCATACAGAAAAAATTAAAAACAGATTAAACATAAATGTGAGTTCTGATATCATAAAAATCCTAGAAGAGAGCACAGGCAGTTATGTCTCTGACTTCGGCCATAGCAAAATTTTTCTAGATATGTCTTCTGAGGCAAAGAAAATAAAAGCAAAAATAAACAATTAGGACTACATTAAAATAACAAGTTTCTTTACAGCAAAGGCAACAATCAACAAAGCTAAACGCAACCTAACAAATTGGAGAAGATAGTTGCAAATGATACATCCAATAAAAGGTTAGTATACAAAATATATAAAGAACTGATACTATGCAATACCCCACCAAATAATATAATTAAAAATAGGTCAAAGACATGAATAAACATTTCTCCAAAGAAGACACAGAGATGGCCAACATACATGAAAATATGCTCAATATAACTTACCATCAGGGAAATGTCAACAAAAACTACTATTAAATATCACTTTACATCTCTTAGAATAGCTGAAATCACAACAGAGGGAACAACCAGTGTTGGCGAGGATGTGAAGAAAAAGGAAACCTCATGCCCTGTTGGTGGGAATGCAAACCAGTGAAGCCACTTAGAGAACAGTATGGACGTTCCTCTAAAAGTTAAAAATAAAACTGCTTTAAGGGATACATGCACCACTATTTTATTGCAGTGTTATTTACAATAGCCAAATTATGGAAGCAGCCCAATTACTCATCAATAGATGAATAGGTAAAGAAGATATGGTCTATGTGTGTTTGTGTGTAAAATGGAATATTATTCGGGCATAAATAAGAATGAAATCTTGCCATTTGCAATGGCAGAAGTAGAGTTACAGTGTAATGGTAAGTGAAATAAGTCAGTTAGAGAAGTATAAACACCATATGATTCTACTCATATGCAGACTTTAAGAATGAATACAAATAAATAAAGGAATATAAAAGAAACAGAGACATACCAAGAAACATTCTTAACTATAGAGAGCAAACTGATGATTACTGTGAGGAGAGGTGGGAGGGGGAAGATACATAAAATAGTTGATAGCTATTAAATAGTATACTTATTATGAAGAGCACCGAGGTATACAACTGTTGTATACATTTAAAATCATATACAAGGTATACAATGCTGAATCACTATATTGTATGCCTGAAATTAATGTAACACTGTATGTTATACTGGAATTAAAAAAAAAAACCTTAATGTAAATCAATGAATTAATAGATGAAGTGAAATAAAATGCACCCTACAGTATGATGCCTTGGACAGTTCTTTCTCTTTCTCATTTCCTCTTTTTTTCCTTCATCTTCCCCATAAAGTAGAGTGAGATTCTGTATCAAACCAAATTGGTAACTGCTATTAAAGTAAAGGTATCAGAGAAAATCCTAATTGTTGAGAACTAAATATTACTATTTGTATTTGTTTTCTTTAAAGTTATTTTATTTTTGGGTGTCTATGTGGCTCACTTGGTTAAGCATGTGCCTTTGACCCAGGTCATGTTCCCAAGATCCTGGGATCGAGTCTCATGTCATGTTCGCTGTTCTGCAGGAAGACTGCTTTTCCCTCTGCATCTGCCACTCTGTATCTGTATCTCATGAATAAATAAATAAAATCTAAAAAAACCCACAAAAATAATAAAAAGTTATTTTATTTTTAATTATAGCTAAACAGGGGAGCCTATGTGGCTTAGTCTTTAAGAATCTGCCTTTGTCTCAAGTCATGATCTCAGGGTCCTGGGATCAAGCCCTGCATTGGGCTCCCTGCTAAGCAGGAAGCCTGCTTCTCCCTCTCCCACTCTCCCTGCTTGTGGTCTCTCTCTTGCTGTCTCTCTCTCTCTCTCTCTCTCTCTCTCTCTCTCTCTCTCTGTGTCAAATACATAAATAAAATCTTTAAAAAATTTATAGCTAAACAGTCACATATCATTGAAATTGCCTTTTGAGGTTAGTGTTCTGAACTAAAATCAATTGTAAAGTTAACCTCATTGGTATTAAGAATTCCCTGAAACAGAACAATATAAGAGCATACAAAAAAATGAAGAGCACAGATTCCTTCTTGGATTAACAACAAAGAATAAATGCTTGAATCCCAAGGTAAACTTTTGCTTCTTTAGTCACTTCCATATTTTTTATCTGATGTGAAGGTATGCACAATCTAAATTCTGATGTTAGTTAGGATAGGAATTCAAATATTGCCAGAAATGGTCCAATGTGTTTGTACAATGCACTGATGTGCCAGTGCGGCTTGATGTTAATCACTGACTCAGATATCCTATAAATATAACTAACTATAAAGGAAAATGAATAGGATAATTATCTAGGCATTAACTGTGTGTCCTAAAAATCTCTAGTCTTTAAGCATTAGTATTGTCTGGATTCGGCACCAAAGACTAGTATTGCTGAGAATGTGACAGGGGGCTGCCTAGCAAACATATATCTTTAGATATTTTTCATGTTGGGATAGTCTCTGAAAGATCTCTTGGAATACCTGCAAACCAAAGAGGAGAAATAAAATCATAGCCTGGATGCATGTGTCGTTATAGGAGTAATCATCTCTAGCATTTTCTATAGCACAACAGTTAAATGCAGATCGCAAAGCCAAGGTTGCCTGTGTACAAATCCCAGATGCACACATTAATGTTGAACAAACTAGTTAATATATTTTCCCTCAATTTTCTTTCCTAATAAATTGGAATAATAGCATACCTTTGTCTCATAAGTTCATTATGATAATTAAATGAGATATTTGTAAAATGATCAGTGCCTGGTAGAGGAAAAACTATGTGAGAGCTTCTTAATCAAATAACAGATGCTCTTAGAACTGAATTCCTTAAAGTAAATGTTGATGTGATCGTTATTAGAAATATGATGGAAATATATTACAGGATACCAAGTGCAAGTAAGATATGAAGCATGTAAAGAAGTTAGTAGTGAAAAAAAAGGAAGTTAGTAAAAGTTCTTTGTTAGCTTCTTCACCAATCAATGTTGTGGTCCTCATCTCATACTCAGACTTTCCTATGCCACTGACTGGATGACAGTGAAAATAAAACCAAGTTAAAGTTAAAGAGTAAAGCTGCTTGGGAGAGAATAGCATAGAAAAAAAAATAAATGAACAGAAAATTAATCAGCCAAGGAGAGAAGATGCCATTAAACAATTCAAGAAACTTGGTCCTAAAGCACCAGGCAGACTTCTCACTCATTTCCTACTTTTCTCCCTGAAGAGCCCACCATCCGTGAACCTGCTCTATCTCTTCATTCTTGCCATTTTTGCTACCTGAAATACCATATCTTTCCTCCAACATTCATCCTCCAGTGTTCATGTTCTTCACAAGGCCCTCTCAGTCTCTCAGGTTCCTTAGGGTCACACCAGCATAAATGACATGATGAATACACAATGCTTAGTATACATAATACATGGTAGTTACATATTTTATTACAATTTATCCCTTCTTTAAAATCATGCTATTTGTACTCTTGGGGATGAACATTGTGTAGTTTTTTTTAATTATTTATGAGATCACTTATCTTTCCTACTATGAGCCCCTGATGACAATGATCATTTATGGAAGAATCAAAACTTTATTTTTGCAATTGTTAGGAAACCAACTAAAACTGGTTTTACTAATAAAGGGGGTTTATTTATAACTGAAAACTAGAGGAATATTAAGGGGTTCAAAATGTCACAAGGACTTGGTCCTTTCTGTGTATGGGTGTCTGAGGGGTGCTTGAGGATAGGCTTTAGCAAGTCTATTTTTACATCTTTTTGTAAAGATTTTTAAAAATTTTTTGACAGAGAGATCACAAGTAGATAGAGAGAGAGGAGGAAACAGGCTCCCTGCTGAGCAGAGAGTGCAATGCGGTCCTCGATCCCAGGACCCTGAGATCATGACCTGAGCCAAAGGCAGAGGTTTTAACCCACTGAGCCACCCAGGCACCCTCTATTCTTATATATAACCAGCTGTAAATTCAGTGGAAAGAACTGATATTTTCCCAATTGTCCCAGAAAACATTCTGAAGTTAAGTCTGAGACCAACTTACCAATTCCTAAACCAAATATCTGTGGTTTAGGGGACAGTGATACTGATTGGCTCTATCTGGGTCATGTGCAAACTTACTTTCTTCAGAGAGATGTCTGCCCTACTGCAACTACAAATATTTGAGAGGAAGAAAGGGACATTTTCCCAGGGAAAAAATAATATGTGTGATTATAAAAAGAAAGAATGGCTGATGGGAGAGAAGAATACTATTTTTTAAGCCACACACTCCCTTATAAATGTGGAAGATATCCTAGCCAATATCCTTAGTATCCTACAATCAATCTCATCCAGGTTACCTTCAAGTCTACATACACACTTGAAACAACATACTGCATAACAATAGATGGGAATATCTTTTTTTAAAAGTATTTATTTATTTATTTGACAGAGAGAAACACAGCTAGAGAGGGAACAGAAGCAGAGGGAGTGAACAAGAGAAAAAGAAGCAGGTTTCCCACAGAGCAGGAGGCCTGATGCAGGGCTCAGTCCAAGGACTGCAGGACCATGACCTGAGCTGAAGGCAGATGCTTAACAACTGAGCTACCCAGGCACCTCTGCATGGAAATTTCCTAAATCAACTATCTTACATATCAGATCACATTAAGTTTCCTCAGCTTTCATTTCTGGCTAAAATGGAGTAACAGGGACCAGATTTAGCCTCTTGACTGAAACAAAGAAGAAAGACAGGTTATATAAAATAACAGATTTTAAGATACTGGAGGTCAGGCAACAGAAGACAGTGATATTGAGAGATGAGAAATAAATGAGATGAACCCCGTGATTACCCCAGTTTGCTATCTTGAGAGAGTTTCCAGGCCACAGAACAAATGGATGGAACACACAGAAAGAAAACTCCCTGTGTTTAAAAACAAACAAACAACAACAACAAAAAAAAACAAAGTTGGGGTGTCTGGGTCATTTAATTGGTTACATGACTGATTCTTGGTTTCTGCTCTGGTCATGATCTCACAGTTATGAGAATGAGCCTTACATAAGGCTCTGCACTCAAAATGAAGTCCACTTGAGACTTTCTTTCTTCCTCTGCATTTCGCCCACTGCCCTTCAAACAAACAAACAAATAAATAAACAAACAAACAAATAAATAAATAAATATTTTTTTAAAAAATAACTTGAAAGTACAGGTAAACTAAAGTTCACAAAACAAAATACCAGAGAGTAGAGAGCTATAGACAAGGAACCTTGGAATTTTGCAGAGGGTATTTAGCAGAGTAGTCATCAGTGTATACATTTAAGGAAACTACTGGAAAAACAATTATCTGATAGGATTACAAAAATAGTAGTTATACAGGGTTAAACTTAGTGCCAGTACTATCAGTCAGATTGGAAAACCTCATAATTTATTTAAAAACAGGTACTTGTAAAGTATTTACTTCAGTGGTGGGGAATAATATGTCTTGAGTCTGGACTCTGGATTAAGTACTGTTCTCATCTTTGCTTAACCAATATTACAGTGAAGACCTGAAATAATCAAACGTATTTCCAAGTAACTTAAATATAGCCTAGATAAAGATCAAGAATATTTACAATAATGCTAAAATATCTAGCATCATAATACAAATATCTCAGATATCACATTTGACATCCAATCAAAACTGCCAGGCATGAGAGGAAGCAGGAAATGTATGCCATTAGAAATATCAATTAATCAACAGTGATTCAGAGGTACACAGATGTTAGAATTAGCAGATGAAAATGTTAAAACAATGTAACTATATTTCATATGTTTAAAAAGCTAAGTAGAGCAATGAAAAATAGAGGAAAAAAACCAAATCAAACTTTTTAAAGAGTAAAGTTACAATGCTTAAAATTTAAAATTCACTAGGTGTAATCATAGCAAACTACAAAATTACACCTCTCTGAAGAAAAATATTGTAAACTTGAAGACACAGCAATACAAACTATTCAAAATGAAATACAGATAAAACTGATTTAAAGTGTGAAAAGAATGTCAGTAAGCTCTGGAACTACTAAGATATGTGTGATTGAAGTATCCAAAAGATGGGAGGAAGAAAATTTTTTGAAGAAATATTAGCTGAAAAGTTTCTAATTTTTGATGAAAACTCTAACCCACAGATCTAAGAAGTTTAATAAACCCTATGTGCAAGAAACATGAAGAAAACCAAACTATAAGAAATATCTTAATCAAATGGCTAAAACAAAACAAAACAGTAATAAAGAGAAAATCTTAAAATCAGCTATGTGAAAAAAGACACATTACATAGAAGCAAAGATAAGGATGGGAGCCTTTTTATCAGGAACAATACAAGTAGGAAGACAGAACAGCAACACTTTTAAAGTACAGAAAGAAAAAAAGCTGTCAAGCTAAAATATCATGTTATCATTAATCAAACAAAACTGAATGGTTAATATCATACAAGCTTGGCTGGAAAGAGAAACAGAAAAAATGATATTTTTGTGGTGTTTGCCTATACATGTCAATAAGAAAAAAGGGCTATTTTTATTCCATGTAGTAGTAGATGCTAATACAATTTTAACAAACATCTTTCTGAAGAAAAATAAAAGGAAAAAGTCTTGGTTTGTCTTTGTTCATGGCTCCCATTATGGCCAATTTCAAGCCACTTTAAGTTTACCAGTTCACAAACTTCCTGAATACTTGACAATAGGCTCTCATGAGCTAGTCCAGCCTGCTTTGTCATATCACTGATTTTATACTTTCCATGCAATCAAAATGTGGGCATACAGTTATCTAATTCCTGCCAGGTGATTCTCTTTTGAAGCAAACATATATAGAACTGTTGTTTGGAACTTAAACTCTGAAAGATTAAAGAACGTACATCTTATCTTGGAGCTATAAATGGATATGCTCTAACTTTGAAATAGGATTTCTCATACCATTCTATAGCCCCTTCTTCCTTTTTGAATAATTAGCCTTTCTTTTGGCCTCAGTAAATGTAGACACCTGCTGCCTGAATCACTAGAAATCTGCTAAGATGTTACCATTCACTATGGAAATTGAATATGCCTGAAGAAGATGACAAGACAGGCCTTTTGGAATGCTCAACGAGATTCTTAAATTCTTGAAAGAAAAGTTAATGTAACTGTCATGGATTTTTATCCACTTTTGTATCATGTCAATTCATCTTTCTTTTATAACAGGCTGGAACTAATGTGTA
Source organism: Spilogale gracilis (assembly GCA_004023965.1). Lineage (NCBI taxonomy): Eukaryota > Metazoa > Chordata > Mammalia > Carnivora > Mephitidae > Spilogale > Spilogale gracilis. The sequence continues at coordinate 62,801 of PITA01005957.1, forward strand.
ACATTGTTGGAGGGCAAGTTAAGATCTCTCAATATGAGTTTTAAAGTATGTATTGATAGATACTGACTTCTTAATTTATTATTTATTTATCTTTATTGTTAGTGTGTCTGGCAGAGAAAGAGTAGAGATATTGCTGGATTTATTTTTTGCTCTTTTCAAATGACCATTAGGTAAGTGCTAGGTGCATTCATATGCACAATATTATGCATGAAATGGGTCAGTGATAATAAAGAGATAATTTTGGAATCTTACACAACATACCTTAGAAGTCGGGGAGCTAATTTCTCATAAGCATGACTTTAAAGTGACCACACATAACTATGCATTTTCAGCCAATTTATCTTGCCATATATGGCATAAGGCCAGATTTAACTATAGAACTAAACATACCATCTTCTCCTCAACTCACCTCTAACCTTCAAACAATGAATTTTTAAACTATCATATAATCTGACCAGAAACAAAAACTATCATGCCTCACCTGTAAGCTAATAAGGAAGGGTAGATAAGTCCTAATCTGAATATGCAAGTGTTCTATTTAGTTAGAGAGTCCAGACCAGTGTATACTAGTTGACTGAGGTCCAAAAGTACAGAATCAGAAATATGCCACTTCACTCCTCAGTTCAGAAGGATCCCTAAGTTCCTGACTCACAGATGGTACGGTACACAGTCTGTGAGGTGGAATCCTAGTTGGTCACATTTTTTACATCTATGGCCTCTAAAAAGAAGCAGTCCTCCTATTTAATGGTGCATGACATCTCAGCCTCTGTGTTTACAGTTCAGGATACAAAGAATATAGCTTTGGAGCTGGAGGTGGTGGGAGGAAGCATGGAGATAGAGACAGAAAGGAATAAAGAATGTGAATTGTGGCAAAAGCCTGGGACTTATAATCAGTAATCCTGGGATTTCCTCTTCGTCCTGCCTCCAGTTTCTGGTGACTTTGTGCAAGTCTTTTTTACCCTTTGACTTCCATTCATATCATTTGAACAATGAAGGTGTTGGACTGACAAAGTATAAAGGCTTTTTTAGCCCCATGATTCAAACTTTAGAGACTCCTTTAACCCTCCAAAAAGAATCCTTATTCTATTTGTCTTAAAGAAAGTGCTAAGAACTTGTAAGCTCTTATAGCTATATGGTTTAGTTTAGCTTATAAAGTACTTTCCGCATATATATGCTTTGATCTTAATAATAGCCTTCTGAGATAGTAGAGTCGGTATGTTTATCCTCAGTTAACAGATGAAAAAACTAAGGATAAGAGGTTTGCTAACACTTATTGATGACTTACTCCTTGTTAGTGTGTTAATAAACATGTTAGATGGATCATTACCTGTTGCCAAGGACCAGCCTCAGCAGAGATGTGGGTCCCAAACTATGGGATGTCTTGCAGGCAAAATAATGACAGGGACATGGAGATCTGATGCAAGCTGACAGACCTGAGGTCAGTCAGGAGAGACCTATGAAGCAGGCTCTGGCACTGGCTCTGGCTCTCCAGGATCTGAGCTCTGGCCTCTGGGCTCTGGGCTCTGGCCTCTGGGCTCTCTGGCTCTCTGGCCTCTGGGCTCTTTGGCTCTCTGGCCTCTCTCACTTCACAGGCTCTCTGGCTCTTCTTCTGTCTCTCTGACTCTCCTTTATCTCTGTTTCTGTCTCTCTTGTTCTCTGTTTCTCTGGTTCTAGCTTCACAGGCTCTTCTGCCTTTTCCTCTGCCTTTTCCTTTGCCTCTGTCTCTGCCTTTGTCTCTGCCTTTGTCTCTGCCTTTGTCTCTCTTGACTGTCAAGGGTCCCAGTCTTTTATTATTCCAAAGTGAGGAAGTTGGGGGATGTAGTTAGGTCAAAGTTTAACAAAGTGATTCACAGAAGGCAGAGTCAAGCCTTTCTAAGAAACCAGCCTTTACCATTAAAAGGGAAGTTTGTGAATAGACTCAGTTTGATAGTTGAGCAGAAAGAACAAAAGGCAAGTAAAGATGGCGTTGATGACTGTGACATTAGCATAACTCCATATTCTTGGCAGGGGAAATCCCAGAGGGACTTTCATTCACATTCCCGGGTACCTCCACCAAAGTTTCTGGTGGCTTGGACATGGTGGAAGGGGCAGATCACACACCGTTCCCGACAATTACCTTTAGTCTCCTATGAATTTTTGTTGACTTTCATGGTATATAATATAATTATGAACAATTTACAGATGAAGATACTGAGGCACAAAGATCTTCAATGACTTGCTCATAGTTGCTTGGATAGCAGATGTCTGTCAGGTTTCAGAGCCTTGCATTTAACAATTATGTCTTATATATTTCCTCTCATAAGAGCACACATTAAGTCTTGTGTTTGGGAATAGGAGATAAGGAAAGGAATAGAAACACCCAGAATTAAGGAAGTGGTGAGTCAGTTATAAGTTGCTTTAAACATGTCGACTCTTGGCAAAATTGTGAATACAATTTGCCTGTATATACTCCTCATGTCTCGCTTCCCCAGCACCAAACATTACTAATTTCCATAGCCCTAACAGTCTAAAGCTCAAAGAGGTAGTAAAGCAATTTGTACACCAGAGTTTCTCAGTCCTCACTGGCTAGGTGGGAACTCTAAAACTGCTAAAATGTAGGTTGAATTTTTAAAATTTCCAACCAACTCTAATGTACAGTCAACATTCAGAACAAATAATGTTTTCAATCTTAACTGCATGTTGAAACCATCTAACAGAGCTTTATATTGAATGGAGCACTGGGTGTGGAACATGGACAATGAATGTTGGAACACTGAAAAAATAAAATAAATTTAAAGTCAAAAAAAAGTGCTGGGGCACCTGGGTGGCTCAGTTGGTTAAGTGACTGCCTTCGGCTCAGATCATGATCCTGGAGACCTGGGACTGAGCCCCACATTGGGCTCCCTGCTCAGCGGGAAGCCTGCTTCTCCCTCTCTCACTTCCTCTGCTTGTGTTCCCTCTCTGGCTGTGTTTCTCTCTGTCAAATAAATAAAATCTTTTAAAAAAAAGTGCTACCAAAGTTCCCAAATTCCAGAAGTTCTGATGTAATTGATCTGAAATGTAACCTTGATTTTGGTATTTTTATAAGTTCCTAAGAGGTATTAATTTACAGCCAGGGTAGAAATCAGAGATAAAGAATCAGAAGATCTGAGGACTATTATAGACTCCATCACTTAATAGATTAAGCTACTAACTTAATCTCAGTGGCATAGTTTATCCTCAAAAATAGAAAAAAAAATGTTGTGTGTTTATTATTTTTTTCAGATTTTATTTAAATTCAAATTAGTTAACATACAGTGCACTGTTTCAGGGATAGAATTCGGTGATTCAACTGTTGTATATAGCACCCACTGTTCATTACATCAAGTGCCCTCCTTAATGGCCATCACCCAATTACCTAATTCCTCCACCAATCTCCCCTCCAGCAACTCTGTTTGTTTCCTATAGTTGAGTCTTTTATGATTTGTCTCCCTCTATCTGTTTTTATATTATTTTCTTTTTCCCTCTTTTCCCTGATGTTCATCTGCTTTGTTTCTTAAATTTCACAAATGAATGAAATCATATGGTATTTGTCTTTTTTTCCACTGATTTATTTCACTAAATATAAAACCCTCTAATTCCATCCAAGTCACTGCAAATGGTAAGACTCTATTTTTTTGATTGCTGAGTAATACTATGTGGTAATACTATTTTGGTGTATATAAATATATACCAAATTTCCTTATATATACCAAGATTTTTATATATACACAAAATCTTGTTTATTCATTCATGAGTCAATGTACATCTGAGCTCTTTCCATATTTTGGGTATTGTGGACATTACTGCTATAAACATTGAGATGCATGTGCCCCTTAAAATGACTATGCATCCTTTTGATAAATACCTAGCAGTGAAATTGCAAGATTGTAGAGTAACTCTATTTTTAACTGTTTGAGGGACCTCCATACTGTTTTCCAGAGGGGTTGCACCAGTTTGCATTCCCATAGTGTAAAACGGTTCCCCTTTCTCCACATCCTCACCAACATCTGTTGTTCTCTGAGTTGTTAATTTTAGCTATTCTGACTGGTGTGAGGTGGTATATCATTGTAGTTTTGATTTGTGTTTCCCTGATTATGAGTGATGTTGAACATTTTTTCATGTGTCTGTTAGCCATTTGTATGTTCTCTTTGAAGAAATGTCTGTTCATGTTTTTTGCCCATTTCTTCAGTGGATTGATTGATTGATTGATTTTTGAATGTTAAGTTTGATGAGTTCTTTATAGATGTTGGATACTAGCCCTTTATCTGATATATCATTTGTAAATATCTTCTCCCATTCCATAGAGTGACTTTTAGCTTTATTGCCTGTTTCCCTTTCTGTGCAGGTTTTTACCTTCATGAAGTCCCAATGTTCATTTTGCCTTCATTTCCTTTGCCTCTGGAGATGTGTCTAGTAGGAAGTTGCTGCAGCCAAGGTCAGAGAGGATGTTGCCTGTGTTCTTCTCTAGGATTCTGATGGATTCATGTCTCACATTTAGCTCTTTTATCTATCTTGAATGTACTTTGGTTCAGGTGTAAAAAAGTGGTCCAGTATAATTCTTCTGCATGTAGCTTTCCAATTTTGCCAACAGCATTGGCTGAAGAAACTGTTCTTTTTTCCTGCTTAGATATTCTTTCCTTCTTTGCCAAAGACTAGTTGACGATAGAGTGGAGGGTCCACTTTTAGGTTCTCTCTTTGTTCCATTGATGAAGTTTGTGTCTGTTTTTGTGCCAGTACCATACTGTCTTGATGATTATAGCGTTGTAATAGAGCTTGAAGTCAGGAACTAGGATGCCTCCAGCTTTGGTTTTCTTTTTCAACATTATATTGACTATTTGGGATCTCTTCTTGTTCCATATAAATTTTAGAGTTGTTTGTCCCAGCTCTGTGAGAAATGTTAGTGATATTTTGATACAGATTACCTTGAATGTATAGATTATTTGGGTAGTATAGATATTTTAACAATATTTGTTCTTCCAATGCATGAGCATGGAATATTTTTCCATGTCTTCATGTTTATCTCAATTTCTTTCATAACTGTTCTGTAGTTTTCAGAGCACAGATCCTGTACCTCTTTGGTTAGCTTTATTTTTAGGTATTTTATAGTTTTGGTTGCAATTGTGAATGGGATGAATTTCTTGATTTATCTTTCTGCTGCTTTATTGTTAGTGCATAGAGATGCAACAGACTTCTTTGTGTTGAATTTTTGTGTTGCAACTTTGCTAGATTCTTCTATCAGTGTTAGCAATATTTTGGTGGAGTCTTTAGGTCTTCTACATCGGTATCTTGTAATCTGCAAGGAGAGAAAGTTGACTTCTTCCTTGCAGATTTGGATGGCTTTTATTTCTTATTGTAGTCTGATTGATGAGTCTAGGACTTAGAGTACTATGTTGAACAACAGTGGTGAGAGTGAACATCCCTGTAGTGTTCCTGACCTTAGAGGAAATGTTCGCCTTTTTTGCTCATTGAGGATGATATTAGCTGTGGATCCTTTGTATACAGCTTTTATTACTTTCAATTATGTTCCCTCTATCCCTGCACTGTGGAGGACTGTTATCAAGAAAGGACACTGTATGGGGCGCCTGGGTGGCTCAGTTGGTTAAGCGACTGCCTTCGGCTCAGGTCATGATCCTGGAGACCTGGGATCGAGTCCCACATCAGGCTCTCTGCTCAGCGGGAAGCCTGCTTCTCCCTCTCTCACTCCCCCTGATTGTGTTCCCTCTCTGGCTATGTTTCTCTCTGTCAAATAAATAAAATAAATAAAAAGAAATGACACTGTATTTTATCAAATGCTTTTTCTGTATCTATTGAGAGGATCATATGGTTCTTTCTTTTCTTTTCTTTTTTTAGTTTTCCAATAAATTCTTATCTAATCTTTTACTACTGTGGTGTATCATGTCAATCAATTTGTTGAATTTGACCCAACTCTGCAGCAAAGGAATAAGTGCCACTTATATAATAATCCTTTTAATTTACTGTTGGATCCTATAAGCTAATATCTTGGTAAGGATTTTTCCATCTGTGTTCATCAGGGATATTGGTCTGTATTTCTGTTTAGTGAAGTCATTGTCTTGTTTTGTGTTCAAGGTAATGCTGGGCTCATAGAATAACTTTGAAAGTTTTCTTTCCATTTTTATTTCTTGGAACAATTTCAGAAGAATAGATATTGATTCTTCTTTAACTGTTTGGTAAAATTCTCCTAGGAAGCCATCTGATCTTGGACTGCTGTTTGTTGGAATATTTTTGACTACTAAATCAATTTCTTTGTGATTATGGTTCTGTTCAGTTTTTCTATCTCCTCCTGTGTCACTTTTGGTAGTTTATATGTTTTAAGGAAGTATCCATTTCTTCCAGATTGCTTAATTTGTTGGTATATAACTGCTTATAATATTTGCTTATAATTGTTTGCATTTCTTTCATTTTCATTGTGATCTCTCCTCCCTCATTCATGATTTTACTAACTTGGGTATTTTTTCTTTTCTTTCTGATAAGTCTTTTTGATAAGGTTTATCAATTTTGTTTATTCTTTCAAGAACCAGCTCCTGGCTTTGTTGATCTCTACTGTTTTATTTTTTTTATGATTTTTTTTTAGATTTCATTTATTTATTTGACAGAGAGAGAGATCACAAGTAGGCAGAGGCAGGCAGAGAGAGAGGAGGAGACAGGCTCCCTGCCGAGCAGAAAGCGCAATGCAGCCCTCAATCCCAGGACCCTGAGATTATGACCTGAGTTGAAAGCAGAGGCTTTGACCCACTGAGCTACCCAGATGCCCTGTTCTACCGTTTCATTGATTTCTATATCATTGATTTCTACCCTATCATTATTATTTCCCATCTCCTGTTGGATTTAGGATTTCTTTGCTATTCTTTTCCCAACTCCTTAAGGTCTAAGGTTAGGTTCTGAATTTGAAATTTTCTGGCTTTTTGAGCTAGGCCTGTGTATACTTCCCTATTATAACTGCCTTTTCTGTATCCCAAAGATTTTGGACTATTGTGTTTTCATTTTCACTTGTTTCCATGATTTTATTTTTTTTTAATTTCCTAGTGAAACTATGCATTCCATAGTAAGATGTTGTTTAACCTCCATGTATTTGTGGTCTTTCCAAAAATTTTCTTGTGGTTGACTTCAAATTTCATAGCATTGTGGTTTGAAAATATGCATGATATTATCTCAATCTTTTTGTATTTGTTTTGGCCAGATTTGTGACCCAGCATGTTATTTATTCTTGAGAATGTCCCATGTGCACTAGAAAAGAATGTCTATTCTGATGCTTTAGGATGAATTGCTCTGAACATATGTTAAGGTAATCTGGCCCACTGCATCATTCAAAGCCATCATTTCCTTGTTTATCTTCTTAGATGCCTTTCCCTGGCTCTGAGTTTGGTATTAAAGTTCCCTACTATTGCTGTATTATTATCATGAGTTTCTTTAAGTTTATTATTAATTGATTTATATATTTGGCTGCTCCCATATTAGGGGCATAAATATTTACAATTGTTAAATCTTCTTGTTGGACAGACCCCTTTATTATGATACAATATCCTTCTTCATTTATTATTAAGTTTTAGGCTCAAAATCTAGTGTGTCTGGTATAAGAGTAGCTACTCCAACTTTTGCTTGATGTCCATTAACATGAAAGTGGTTCTGCACCCCTCACTTTCAATCTTGAGGTGTCTTTGTGTCTAAAATGAGTCTCTTATAGGCATCATTATGACTCAATGAGTTTTATTATTATTATTATTATTATTATTATTATTATTATTACCCATTCTGATACTCTATGTGTTTTGAATGGATTTTTTAGTCTATTTGCATTCTGAGTAATTATTTATAGATGTGAATTTAGTGCTGTTGTATTACCTAGAAAGTCACTAAACCTATAGATTGTCTTTGTTCATGTCTAGGCTATTTTGTTCTTGTCTCTTTTTCCTGTGGAAAAAGGTCCCCTTTAACATTTCTTGCAGAGCTAGTTTAGTGTTCACAGATTGCTTTAAGTGTTGTTTGTTTTGGAAACTTTTTACCTACCCTTTTATTCTGAATGACAGCCTTGCTGTATAAAGCTTACTTGGATCTATATTTTTCCCATTTAGCACACTAAATATTTCCTTTCACTGCTTTCTGGCCTGCTGAGATTCAGTAGTGAGGTCTGCTGCTAACTCTTTCTGCCTACCCTTGTACTTTAAGAACCTTTTGTCCCTAGAAGATTTCAGAATTTTCTTTTTATCTTTGTATTTGCAAGTTTCACCATTATATATCATGGTATTGACTTATTTTTGTTGATTTTTAGATGAGCTCTCTGTTCTTGGACTTCAATGCCTGTTTCCTTCCCCAGATTGGGGTTAGTCTTCAGTTATAATTTGTTCATTTAAACCTTCTGCCTCTTTTTACTGCTCTTCTTCTTCTGGAACTCCTATGGCATGGATGTTATTTTGCTGAATGGAATCACTGAGTTCCCTAAGTCTGCCTTCATGATTTAATAGTTTTATTTCTCTCTTCTTTTCAGCTTCATTATTTTCTGTAATATTATCTTGTATATCACCTAGTCTCTTCTCTGTTTTTCAATGCTCATGAGTATAACCAGTTTTGCATCTCAGTTATAGCATTTCTTTTTTTTTAATTTCAAACTGAATGGTTTTTAAGACTGTTATATCTGAAGGAAGGCTTTTTGGTGTCTTCTATGCTTTCTTAAAGCCCAGCTAGTAGTCTTATGACTGTTGTTCTAAATTATTGTTCAGATATATTGCTTATATTCATTTTCAGCAGATCCGTGGCTATGATTTCTTCTTGATCTTGCTTTTGGGGTCAGTTCCTTCATCTTATCATTTTGGCTAGGTTTCTGTCTTTTGTGTATTATGAAAGCTTGTTATGTTTCCTGCACCTCAGAGTAATGCCATATCAAAAAGAGGTCATGCACTGTCCAGGGCCTGACACTTTAGGAACTGTTTCCAGTGTATATTGTGTGTACTCTGCTATTGTGTTTTAGCTGCTCTTTCCCACTGGTCAGACCCCTGCAAAATTCCTCCTTGTTTGAACTGGGGAGTGTTTGGATATTTAGCTAGCTGTGCTTTGATTTGTTTATTGCAATAATCCTGGGGAAAAAAAAGAAAAAAGAAAAGAAAAGTGTGGTCCAAAAAAGAGAAATGGAACAAAGAAAACAATCAAAACATATAAGCCTGAATCCAAAGGGAAAAAAAAGAAAAAGAAAAGAAAAGAAAAAAAAAGAAGGCTGATCACCCCAAAAAAGTAAATGAAAAATAAAAAAAAAATCAACAAACACAAACAAACAAAACCTATAAGGTCTGATTCTAAAAGTAAAAAGAAAAAGGGGAAGGAGAAGAAGAAGAAGAAGAAGAAGAAGAAGAAGAAGAAGAAGAAGAAGAAGAAGAAGAAGAAGAAGAAGAGGAAAATTGCCTGCTCCTATTTCCACAGAAACTGAAGGTGACACTTTGAAACACTGTATGATGAGTAGACTTGGCACCTGCAGGTTGCTGCCTGGGCTGGTCTTCTGGGGGAGAGGCCTGTTGTACTGTCTCAGAGCCAATCCTGTCCCAGTAAATATGCATTTGCTAGGTACAGGGGAATGGGGTTTGGTGCAAGTGGCTCTTGCCTCCAGTGGGAGCTACTTTATTGTTCTCTGAAGTCTGACTATGTTGGTGGTGAGGGGAAAGTAGTGCCACCTTATTCTCACGTTCCTTGGCAGAGGATCTCACACTGCTCCCCCCCACACACACACACTTGTTATTCAGGAAACCCTCACAGAAAAGAGAGGTGCCATCAGTGTGGGGGGAGCTTTCCTGCATTTTATCTTGGTGCATGGCTGGGATTCAAACTCTAAATCTTAAAGCACCCAGTACTGTGCAGATCCTGTCCCTCCTCTGAAAAAGAACCTCCCTGCAGTGTTGTGTCTAGTGTCCTTTGTCTCAGAAAATGACAGTTCCACACCTGCAAAGTGAGTAGCATCTATTTTGTAGCACTGGGAAAATCAACCATGTTGTCCACCCTCTCTGTGTACTTCTGCTCCCTGCAGGTAAAAGACAATTTTCTGGTGGCTTCAGGGGCTTTTTTTTCCTTGGAGAAGCAATATGTCCTCTTCCAAATGTACTCCAGGGAGAGGAAAATTCTCTCCCAGTGTGATCCAGGAGATCCCTTCACCACTTGTTCACTCTGGGGATGGAGACCTCCTTTTCCCCAGGAGCATGCACAACTCCAATCAGGCAAAAGTCACACACTTCCAAAATATCAGAGTTTGAGCTCCACACACTGTTTGCAAAAAAAACTGTGATCATCAGTTCAACTTACACTCTAATCCATGATCTGGAGAGGTTTTCTTTCTTCCATACTCTATCAACCTCTCTTTCTCTTCCTTTTCTCTCCCTGAAGAAAGGGCTCCCTACTCTCATCAGGAAGGCAGTTTTTCTCTCCCTCAATTCACTTTCACACACCCTGCCCCTGTCACACTCTCTCTCTCCAGCTGTGGAGATCCTTCTTCCAATTCTCACATTGATTTCCTGGGTGTTCCCTGTGATCTGACCTCAATACAGCTACATTTCAGGGATGAGGGTCTTCCTACTTCTCTGCCATCTTAACTCCTAATTTGTGTGTTTCTTCTGAGAATGAAATGAGATAAGCTTAATGGGCCAGTATCTTGCATGTAAGTGCCAAAAAATAGCTGTAATGAAAAGATGTTATACAGAATAAAAAAGTATCTGATAAACTAAATCCTACCAAGGCAATGGTCCTCAAACTTTAGCATTCATCAGAATCACCTGTAGAATCTCTTTCTCCACCTATTCTTTATGTCAGGAGTGGGACTGATCATTTGCATTTGTAACAAGTTTCCAGTAGATGCTGCAGCTGGTGATTTTAGCACTACACTTTGAGAACCACTGAGGTTTAGTGGTTTAATATTCCTCTCTGAACAAGTATTGTTGTTTTAATACACCCCAGGGATATTATTATAGTAGAACTCAAGATACTTCAGTTGATAGATGGTGGGGATATATTCTGGGGAAGATGTATCTTTATAGGAAGATGATTATTCCATTTAAGTTTTTCAAAGATTTTCTTTCTTTATTTATTTGACATAGAGAAACACAGCTAGAGAGAGAACACAAGCAGGGGGAGTGAGAGAAGGGGAAGCAGGCTTCCAGCTGAGCAGGGAGCCTGATGCTGGTCTTGATCCCAGTACTCTGGGATCATTACCTGAGCTGAAGGCAGATGCTCAATGACTGAGCCACAAGGTGCCTCTCCATTTAATTTTAAGGTGAGTTTTTGTCAGCTTTCCTGTGCCATTTTCCAAAGCAGTATATAGACAAGAGGTTGTTCTGGATGGAATTTTTATAAGAATAGAGGCAGCTTTGGGACACATTTTTTTTTTTTTCTTTCCGGCATTATGATATGAGTGCTGCCCTTTCCATTCTTTCGCATTACCCTCTAATTTGGAAAAAAGATACAATTAAAGTAGTATGAATTTTTAGAAGGATTTAATGTATGTATAAACACACGTTAAGGATGGTAAAACATATTAAAATGGTTGTGATCTTATTATTTCCCACTAAAATGTGTTAGAGAAATAAAGATATTTCTGGTGTGACTGAGGAGGTTATGAAAAATAGACAAAGGCTGGATAATTTGTGCCCCACTCCAGACAGCTGCTAACATCATCATTTCTAGAAGGAATGATAATCTGAACCCATTGAGGAGGTTGGCAAAGCTTGCCTGAAGCTTTTTCTTCCCACTTGTCCTTCTAGTGACTCTGCTAAGTACCCCTTTACATTGCCCAGCCCTAGCTTCCCAATTTACCAACACTAATTCTGGACAGTGGGCATTATTCATGTTAAATCTCACCTTAGCCAAAGTCTAATTTTATTTGATCAATTTCTCTGATATCTTGCTAGGAATGTGCAATAAACTTGTTGAATTTAGATACAGGAATTCACGTTGGATGTGTGACATACCAGGTATGTCCTTCTCTGGGTCTCAATCTGTTCCTTGAAGGGATAGTAGGCCTGGACAATCATAAATAGAGTATTTTTTTGGGGGGTATTCATAGTAAAGAAAAAAGAAGTGCAGCTGGCTGGCACCACAGTCTCCTCTTTGCTCCAGAAGGGGTAGCCCAAGGACCAGGAAGACATAGCAACACTTTCTGGGTGCCTCTACTCTGGAGGCCACTTTAAGAACCTGCAATGACCCCTGCTGCTCACTCTCAGTGAGCTCCTTTCCATGGAAGATTTATAAGTTCTAAAGAAATTCCATGAGAGTGAAAAGCTTGTCCAGACTGGCTCATAGCTCTAGAAAATAATTATAAAATAATTGCTCATTTGAAATTTTCCAGAATCACTTTTTTTAAAAAATATTCTACTGGGGAAAAGAAGCAACTAACTTACTGGAAAGTCTTACTGTATTTGCCCTGGTATCTGCATTTCTCAGCCTTCATCTCCCAGTACTGAATTAAATGAGCAGGGACTATTCATGCAGAGAAGGCTTAAAGATGATGAAACTTTGTGTTCAACCCCAAGGGCCCTAACAGCCTCCTATCCTCAGAAAAGCAGTGACTCCTAGCTAGTCAGACTCAGTTTCCATGGTAATTCCGCACAACTTACTCTAGGATGGAAAAAAAAGGCTGCAAAAAGGAGTTTATCATCTCTTTGTAAGGTAAGCATCAAGAATTGTTCTATTTTTGCATTGGTGCTTAATTTAGAGACTGGAGTTGTACAAGCAGCTAACTGCCTATTGCTAAAATGTTTATCTCCACATAGAATAGAAGGATGCTTTAGACATGGATAGCCTTATAAATAGATACATTATAATCTCCTACTAATAAGAAAATTTCTTATAAGCCTTGCAGTCATGCATCAAATTCTACTTGGCAGTGGTTATGTTAAGCATTACTCTCTTCTTAAGACCTTAAAATGGGAAGCAGTATATCCAGTGCCTAAGATCCAAGGTTCCAGTTGGTACTCATCCATTTACTAACACTTATTCCTAGGCAAGTTGCTTAATTTCTCTAAGTTCAGGTTCCTCATCTGTAAACTATGGTAAAGAATACTACCTTCCTTGAAGAGCTATTGTGATGATTAAAAAGACAACATTTATTGAGTGCTTAGCACAATGTTTGGCATGTCGAAAATGTTTGTTTTTTTTTTTAATTGTAGCTGTGGGAGCTCCTGGGTGGCTCAGTTGGTTAAGCATCCATCTCATGATTTTAACTCAGGTCATGATCTCAGAGTGAGATTCAGCCTTGTGCCAGGCTTGTGCTGAGCATGGAGACTGCTTAAGATTCTCTCTCTCCCTCTCCCTTTGCCCCATCCCCCCATGCTATTTGTGATTATTACCTGAAATCCAAATTTATATTCTGGATATTTCCCCAAATCTCCATGAGTATTTGAGCAGATGGCTCTTTTTCAAAGATAATTTGACAAAATGTAAATACTATGGGCTTTGGATTCAAACAGACTGGGGATTATGAATAAGCCACTTCATATCTCTGACCCTCAGGTCCAGCCTACTGCAAAATGTGTATAACATTTCACATTATAGGACTATTGTGATAATTATGAAAGATGTTTTTGACATGCCTGGTACATAGTAAACACTCAATGTATTAATTCCTTCTGAGAAAAGCAATGGGCTCTGACACATGAGAGGGATGGTACTGAAAATATGTTGATGGATGTCAAAAAGAAAGGTGAAACACTGGAGACAAACTTATGCCTTCTGGACTTGATTTGGGATTTGAGTGTTCTACTATCAAGATAATGAAAAAGGTGTAAGGACTCAGTGTCAAGAAAATATTAGTACACCATAACAAAAGAGGTGACATTGTGAAACCTGGGATCAATACACAGGACAGGACATTTATGTTCCATACTCACTATACCCTTCTAAGAACTTCCTTATCTTTAGGTGACCATCCCACCATGACAGCATAATAATGGGCTTTTCAATTGGCCATAGGAGAGTCTAGCATGAGAATTTTGCTCAACAGTGAGCCTAATGGGTGATGAATGGCTAAGCCTATCAGATCATGTTTGACTTTGGTATTCAGGGAGGGAGATGAGGGCTATGAAAAACAAAGAAAAAACAATTGGTTATGGGTGCTGACTGAAGCAGTAGAAAAAGGTAAAGTAAGTTGATAATGCTATAACATTAGACTAGGCAGAGCAACAGATACCAGTTTCTGAGGGGAAGTTTTATTAGAGGTACTGATAATCTATATCTCTTGTCAGACTGCTAGAGCCATTGTTGTATCCTGAATATGTAATGATTTCAGTTACCTATGAGGCCTTGCTGTGTGGTTATCAAAGTGTTGTCTTAACCGCTATATTTCTGTACACATCTTTATAATAAATCCTCTTTAATAGACATGATCTGTGTTCCTTGCAAATGGAAAGAACTTAGAAGATATATTCTGTTGTGAATTCAAGCCCTGCCACTTATTTGTTTTTTCATCTATAAATTGGAGTTTAAAATACTCCAATACATTAAGGATTAACGTACTTAATACATTCAGAACACTAAGAATACTGCTTGTCATATAGCAAGTGTTCATAAAGTATTAACTATTACTATTATTACTTTGAGCAAGTAATAGCATCATATTCAGTTTTCTTATCTGTAAAATAGGATTACACTCACCTAATGAGGTTTTGGGGAGGAATGAATAAAGATTAATTCTATTCTGTTCTTCTCTCTGTGTTTGTGCCAGTGCCATACTGTTTTGACCACTACAGATATGTAATATAACTCGAAGACCAGAATTTCAATGCCTCCAGCTTTCTTTTTCATTTCCAAGACTGTTTTGACTATCTGGGGTCTTTTGTGGTTCCATACAAATTTCATGATGGTTTGTTCTAGCTCTATGAAAAAAATGCTATTGGTATTTTGATACATTTTTCATTAAATGTGTAGACTGCTTTGGTTAGTATAGACATTCTGACAATATGTGTTCTTCCAATCCATGAGCAGGGAATATCTCCATTTCTTTGTATCATCTTCAATGTCTTTCATCAATGTTTCATAGTTTTCAGAGTACAGGTTTTTCACCTCTTTGGTTAGGTTTATTCCTAGGTATCTTAGTGTTTTTGGTGCAATTGTAAAAGGGTTTGATTCCTTAATTGTTCTTTATGCTATTTTATTATTGGGATATAGAAATGCAAGATTTCTGAGCACTGATTTTGTATCTTGAAACTTAATTGAATTTTTTTATCATTTCTAGAATTTTTGTGGAGTCTTTCAGATTTTCTATATAGATTATCATGTCACCTGCAAATAGTGAAAGTTTTATGCTTTCCTTGTCAAATTTGGTGCCTTTATTTCTTTTTGTTGTCTGATTGCTGGGGCTGACTTCCAGTACTATGCCAAATGACAGTGTCTTGTTCCTGACTTTAGATGGAAAGCTGTCAGTTTTTCCCCATTAAGGATGATATTATCTGTGGGTTTTTGAAAGATAGGCTTTATTATGTTGAGGTATGTCCCTTCTATCCTTACTTTGTTAAGGGTTTTTGTCAAGAATGGAAGTCATACTTTCTCAAATACTTTTCCTGCAAATAATAGTATGTTACTTACCATTTCTTTTATTAAGAAATAATAAGTGGTGTATCACATTGGTTGATTTGCAAATACTGAATGATGCTTGCATCCCAGGAATAAATCCCACTTGATCGTGGTGAATGATTCCCTTACTTTATTGCTTGATTCAGTTTGCTAGTAATTTATTGAGAATTTTTGCATCCATATTTATCAGGGATATTGGCCTATAGTTCTCTTTTATAGTGGTTTTTATCTTTTATAAAAAGGATTTTATTTATTTGAAAGAGAGAGAAAGGTGGGAGAGAGGGAGAGAGAGAGAGAATATGAGCAGGGAGAGGAGCAGAGGGAGAGGGGCAGGCAGACTCCATGCTGAGACCAGAGCCTGACCCAGAGCTCAACCCTGTGACCCTGAAATCATGACCTTGGCCAAAAACCACAATTAGGATCTTAATTGACTGAGCCAACTGGGGGCCCATGAAGTTTCTTCTTTTAGTGAAGTGTTTTGGTATCAAGGTAATGCTGGCCTCATAGGATGAGTTTGGATGTTTTCCTTCCTTTTCTAGTTTTTGTGATAGTTTGATAATATATATTAACTCTTCTTTAAATATATGGATTTTAACTGTGAAGGTATGTGGTCCTGGACTTTTGTTGGGAGTGTTTTGATTACAGACTCTCTTTCTTTGCTAGTAGTTGTTCTGTCCAAGTTTTCTACCTC
Source organism: Spilogale gracilis (assembly GCA_004023965.1). Lineage (NCBI taxonomy): Eukaryota > Metazoa > Chordata > Mammalia > Carnivora > Mephitidae > Spilogale > Spilogale gracilis. The sequence continues at coordinate 79,047 of PITA01005957.1, forward strand.
TTCTTCTGTCAGTTTCATAATTTATGTTTCTAGGAATTTATGTATTTTTCTAGGCTGTCCAATATTTGGCATATGGTTTTTCATAATATTTTCTTATAATTGTATTTCTGTGTTTTGGGTGTATTTCTGTGTTTGGGGTTATAATTTCTCCTTCTTCATTTGTAATTTTATTTGATTCCTCTCTCTCTCTCTCTCGAAAGTCACTTTTATTGATTTTTTCAAAGAACCAGATCCTGGTTTCACTGATCTGTTCTACTGGCTTTTTGTTTTGTTTTATATTCTATATATTTTATTTTTGCTCTAATCTTCATTATTTCCTTCCTTTTACTTGTTTTAGGTTTTGTTCTCTTTTTATGACTGCTTTAGGTGTAAAATGAGGTTTTTTATTTGAGATTTTTCATCCTTTTTGGAGTAGGCCTACATTGCAATAAATGCTCCTCTTAGAAATGTTTTTTTTTAAAGATTTATTTATTTATTTATTTATTTATTTATTTATTTATTTATTTATTTATTTATTTATTTATTTATTTATTTATGTAAGCAGAGAAGCAGACAGAGAGAGAGGAGGAAGCAGGCCTGAAGGCAGAGGCTTTAACCCACTGAGTCACCCAGGTGCCCTCTCTTAGAAAAGGTTTTGCTATCTCCCAAAGATTTGAAACATTTTGTTTTCATTGATATTCCTCTCCATGTAAGTTTTGATTTCTTCTTTCATTTCTTAGCTGAACCATTCACTATTTAATTCACATGTAAATGTTATTCAGCCTTCATGTATTTGTGGTCTTTCCCTATTATTTCTCCTGTTTGATTTCTATTTTCATAGTGTTGTGGTCAGAAATGGTGCATTGTATGATTTCAATATTTTTTTTAAATTTTTTGAGGCTTGTTTATGGCCTAACATGTGATCTATTCTATAGAATATGGAATTCCATGCACACTGGAAAAGAATGGTGTATTTTGCCTTTCTATGATGAAGTGTTCTGAATATTTCTGTTAGATCCAGCTGATCCAATGTGCCATTCAAAGCCATTGTTGCCTTGATTTTCTGTTTGAATGACCTACCCATTGATATAAGTGGAATGTTAATGTACCCTATTATATTACTACTGATAACTTCTTTAATGTCTGTTATTAGCTATTTTATATATCTGGGTGCTCCCACGTTGGGTGCATAAATATTTACAATTGTTATGTCTTCTTGTTGGATCGTTTCCTCTATGATTGTATAGTGTACTTTTTAAAAAAAATTATTTACTTATTTGACAGACAGAAACACAGCTGGAGAGGGAACACTAACAGGAGGAGTAAGAGAGGGAGAAACAGACTTCCTGCCGAGCAGGGAGCCTGATGAGAGGCTCGATCTCCAGACTCCTGGGATCATGAGCTGAAGGCAGACACTTAACGACTGAGCCACCCAGGCGCCCCATATGTGCCCGTCTTAGTCTATTGTTACAGTCTTTGTTTTAAGGTCTTTTTTTTTCTAATGTAAGTATTGCTACCCTGGCTTCCCTTTCATACCCCTTTGTATAATAAATACTTTTCCATATCTTCACTTTCAATTTCTGTCTGTTTTTAGGTCTGAAGTGAGTCTCCTGTAGCTAGCATATAGTTGGGTCTTTCTATACTAACTACTGTCACCCCATGTATTTTAATTGGAGTACTTAGTCCATTTATAGTGACAGTAATTATTAACAGGTATGTACTTATTGCCTTTTTGATGCTTGTTTTCTGGTTATTTTGTAGTGCCTCTTCTTCCCTCCTTTTCTTGCCACTTTCTGTCATGGTTTGTTGGCTTTCTTTAGTGAGATACTTGGATATATTTCTCTTTGTTTTTTGCATATTTATTACTAGTAAATAAACCATTTAAGTTATAACATCCTATGTGTATACAGGCTATATTAAATTCATGGTCACTTAAATATGAACACCTCATTTAGTCCCTTCTCCAGCACACACACACATTTTAGGCATATGATGTCATATTGTACATCTTTAATTTTGTGAATCCCTTGACTGATTTTTATAGGTATACTTAATGTTATTGGTTTTGTGCTTCCTACTTTTTTAAATTAAGTTCCACTAACCAACATATAGCACATCATTAGTTTTTGATATAGTGTTCAAAGATTCATTAGTTGCATATAACACCCAGTGCTCATCACATCATGTGCCCTCCTTAACACCCATCACCCAGTTACCCCACCCCACTCTTTCACTTCTAAAACCCTCAGTTTCCTGAAGTCCATAGTATCTCATAGTTTGTCTCCATCTCTGATTTCTTCCCTTTCAGTTTTCCCTTCCTTCCCCTGTATTCTTCCATGCTATTCCTTATGTTCTGCATATGAGTGAAAACACGTGATAATTGACTTTCCATTACCGTGTCCTCTAGGTCACTGATTTGTCCTCCTTGTTTCCCTGTCTACTATTTTCTTTGGTATATTTTTCATTTCAGTTTTTGAGTTCTTATCTCTGGATGGTTCTTTTTTATGTTTTCTATCTCTTTGTTGAAGGGCTTACTATAGTTTTCCACTCCTCTTAATTCCAGTATCTTTATGACCATTATTTTGAATTCTTCATCACGCATATTACTTATTTCTGTTTTGTTTCATGATTTTACTGTGATTTTTGGTCTGTCTTTCATTTGGGACATATTCTTCTGTCTTCTAATTCTGTCTTTCTGTGTCTATTTCTGTGTTAGGAAAGAAAGATACATCTGTCGTTATAAGCAGTGACCTTGCGAAGAATAGGTCCTGTGGTGCATTACAGTGCAATGTCCCCTGTTCACCAAATCTGCCACTTCAGCTCTCTCTCTCGTGTGTGTGTGTATGTGTGTGTGTGTGTGTGTGTGTGTGTGTGTGTGTCCTACTGATGTGGCTGAGCTGCTTTTTGTCTTCAGTTCAGTTGTCCATAATAGCTCTCTTTGCCTGTTGTGGGAACGGTTTGGTTCTTGTGTTGTTATTGAGTTAGTCTGGGGTTATCTTGGGTTTTAGTTGAATCAGATCAGTCATTTTCCCATAGATATAGTAGCACAAACCTGCAGGGCACCTTACCTATGTTGTTCCCTAGGAAGCTTCCATTGGTGATCAGGGCCTGTAGTCAGACCAGATGTCTCCTTCCAGCCCACTTCTGAGGCTGAATTTGGATTGGTGTGGGTGGTTATCTTCCCCTCTCCAGAGCAGGAGTCACTTTGGAATTGTGCTGGAACCTGTTAAGACTTCTTTCACACTCCCAGGATTCTGGTCTTTAGATGGGGTCACATCAAGGGTGTATTGGAGGGGGCAAGTCTTCAGGAGAGCATAAGGGTGGAGTACATTGTGTTACCAAGGTTTGCATAGGTATTGTGTGGGAGGAGATCTAAAGCCAACTTAGAAAACTGCAAAAATACTAAAGGGTACAAGCCTGTGGGAGAGTGCTTAGATAGGGCAAGTGGTGCCAGCATGGTCTGTGACAGTTAGCTACAGTAGTTGAGGGGACAATACCCAAAAGAGTACAGAGACAGGCACAGTGTTAGCCATTTTACACAAGTCTGCTATGGGGAGAGGCCTGGAGGTGAGGCCTGGCTGGAGGGGGTGTGCTCAAAGTAGAACATGGATATAGGTTGTGCTGTTAGCAAGTGAAGTGTAAAGTGTTGCTGCTATGCTGATTCTCCTAGGTGTCCCTGTATCTAGACTAGGGGGTTGAGGAGGGAAATGACTCCTGCTAGCTCTTTTGTTCCTGGAGAAGTCTCCCAAAGATCCCTGCCCCTCTAGCACTTGCACTATTAGTAAATATCCTTGCTGTATACACCAGGCATTTTTCAAACTGCTGCTTCTATGCTGCATGTATGCATTGCTATTGGTAGTGTTCTGTATTTAAGGTGAAGGACACAGTTTCCTATGACACTTCCTGCTCTTCCAGAGCTGAGCCAACTAACCTGGCAATTTCCAGGTGTTAAGATCTGCTTAATTGTAAAAACATGAGAAATTAGGCCCATCTGGTTTTAAGACAAATGTTACAGAGATCCATCTTTCCCATGTATGTTCCCTACGCCTGGAGTGTGCAGTGTAATGACATGTTTCTCTCTCCTCTCCATTCCTGCCTATCCCTCCCTCATGTGGACTGTCCCAAGGGTCCATTTAGGCCCTGACCATGTCTAAACCCTTACTATTCTCTTAAATGTGTTTTTTCCCCTACATTTATCTGTGAAGGTCTGTTCTGTCAGTCTTCACTTCATTTCCCAAGTTATTTACTCTGATGTGGGTGTTATCTAGTTGTATCCATGGAACCAGGTAAGGTTAGGATATTTCTACTCTCTCATCTTCCCTCTATTACTTTTTTTTCAATTTTTTGATTCAAGCAGAATTAACATAGTGTTATATTAGTTTCAGGAATATAATGATTCAGCAATAGAATACAATTCTCAGTGCTTATCAGGAAAAATGTACTCTTAATCCTTTTTATCTATTTCACCCATCACCTAATCACCTACCTTCTGGCAGTTTATTTTCTGTATTTTTTTAATTTAAATTCAATTAGCCAACATATAATACATCATCAGTTTCAGATGTAGAGTACAATAATTTATGTTGCATATAACACCCAGTGCTTATCACACCACATGCCTTCCAGAATGCCTATCACACACCTACCCTATCTCACCACCCAATTCCCCTCCAGCAACTCTCAGTGTATTTTTTCTGTAGTGAAGAGTCTCTCATGATTTCTCTCTGTCTTTTATTTCTCTCTTTCTCTCTGTCTTCCCATTCAGTTCTTCCCTTCTCTTATAATCCTCTGTTGTGTTTATTTTATTCCACATAGGAGAAAAACCATATGATAATTGTCTTTCTCTTATTGACTTATTTTGCTCAGCTAATACCCTCTAGTTCCATCTATGTCAGTATGAATAATAAGTATTTATCTTACTGATGGCTGACTAACTTTCTGTTGTATATACATGCCACATTTTCTTTATTCATTCATCTGTCAATTGATATTTTGGCTCTTTCCACAGTTTGGATATTGGAGATATTGCTGCTATAAATATAAGGCCAATTTCCCCTTTGAATCAATATAGTTGTTCCTTGGGGGTAAATAGTAGAACAATTTCTGGTTAAGGGTAGTTATATTTTTAGCTTTTTAAGGGACCTCCATACTGTTTTCCAGAGTGTCCATAGCAGCTTACATCCCCACCAACAGTGTAAGAGGATTCCCTGTTCTCTGCATCCTCACCAACATGTGTTATTTCCTGACTTGTTAATTTTAGCCATTCTGACTGGTGTGAGGTAGTATTTCATTGTGGTTTTGATTTGTATTTTCTGATGCCAAGTGATATGGAACATTTTTTTTTCATGTGTCTGTTGGCCATTTATATGTCTTTTTGGAGAAATATCTATTCATATCTTCTGCCCATGTCTTGACTGGATTGTTTTTCCTTGGGTGTTGACTTTAATAAGTTCTTTATGAATCTTAGATACTAGTCCCTTATCTGATATGCCATTTGCAAATATATTTTCCCATTCTGTAGTTTGACTTTTAGTTTTGTTGGCTGTTTCCTTTGCTGTGCAGAAGTTTTTATCTTGATGAAGTCCCAACAGGTCATTTTTGCTTTTGTTTCCCTTGCTTTTGGAGATGTGTCTAGAAAGAAGTTCCAGATCTCAAGGTCAAAGAGGTTACTGTTTGTATTCTGCTCCAGGACTTTGATGGAGTCCTATCTCACATTTAGGTTTTTCATTCATTTTGAATTTATCTCTGTGTATGATGTAATAAAATGGTCTGGTTCCAGTCCTCTACAAATGGCTGTACAATTTTTCCAAAGCCATTTGTTGAAGGGTTGTATTTTTTCCACTGGATATTCTTACCTGATTGTAGTTTAGTTGACCAAAGAGTCCATTTCTCGATTCTCTATTCTGTTTCATTAATCTGTGTGTTTGTTTTTATGCTAATACCAGGCTTTCTTGGTGATCACAGTTTTGTAATATAGTTTGAAGTCAGGCATTGTGGTGCCCCCAGTTTTGGTTTTCTTTTTCAATAAACCCCTGGTGATTTGGGGGTCTTTTATGGCTCTATACAATTTTTAGGATTGTTTGTTCCAGCTTTTGAAAAATGTCAATGGTATTTTGATAGGGATTGCATTGAATGTGTAGACTGCTCTGGACAACATAGAAATTTTCAATGTTTTTCTTCCAATCCATGAGCATGGAGTGTTTTGTTTTTCATCTCTTAGTGTCTTCCTCAATTTCTTTCATAAGTGATCTGTAGTTTCTAGAGCACAGATCCTTTACTTCTTTGGTTAGGTTTATTCCTAGGTATCTTACCATTTGGTGCAATTGTAAATGGAATAAATTCTTATTTTCTCTTTTTTCAGTCACACTGTTAGTGTATAGAAATGCAACTTATTTATGTGCCTTGATTTTTGTATGCCACCACTTTGCTGATTTTCTGTATGAGTTCTAGTAATGTGGGGGTGGAGTCTTTTGGGTTTTCCACATAAAGTATCATGTCATCTGTGAAGAGAGTTTGACTCTCTCTGCCAATTTGAATGCTTTTTATTTTTGTTGTTGTTGTTGTCTGATTGCTGAGACTAGGACTTCTAGCACTATGTTGAAAAAAAATGATGAGAGTGGGAATCACTGTCATATTCTTGATCTTAAGGGAAAATCTCTGTTTTTCACCATTGAGGATGATATTTTCAGTGGGCTTTTCATAGATGACTTTTATGATATTGAGGTATGTTCCCTCTATCTCTACACTCTGAAGAGTTTTAATCAGGAAAGGATGAATATTGATTTGTGACCCAGTATGTGATCTATTCTGTAGACTATTCCATGTCCACTCAAGAATGTGTATTCTCTTGATTTAGAATGTAATGTTCTATATATATCAGTGATGGCTGTCTAGTCCAGTGTCTCATTCAAAGCCCTTGTTTCCTTGATGATCTTCTGCTTAGATAATCTCTCCATTGTTTTGAGTGGGATGTTGAAGTTTCCTGCTATTATTGTATCATTATCAATGTGTTTCATTATATTTGTTATTAATCAGTTTATATAAATGGCTGATTCCACATTAGCTGCATAAGCTTTTATAATTGTTAAATCTTTTTTTTCTTGGATACACCTTTTAAGTATGATATAGTGTACCTCTTCATCCCTTACTACAGTCTTTGATTTAAAGTCTAAGTTGTCTAATGTGAGAATTGCTACCCCAGCTTTCTTCTGAGCTCCATTAGCATGACAAGTTATTCTCTACCCCTTCATTTTCAATCTAGTGGTGTTTTAGGTCTAAAATGAGTCTCTTTTAGACATCATAGGTATGGGTTTTGCTTTTTTATCCATCCTGATACCCTGTGTCTTTTGTTTAAAGCATTTAGCCCATTTACATTCAGAGTAACTGTGAAAGACATAAATTTAATGCCTTTTTATTACCTATAAAGTCCCTACTTCTGTATATTGTTTATGCTCCTCTCTGGTCTCTGTTACTTTTGGGTTTTCTCTTTACTTACAGGATTCCCTTTAATACTTCTTATAGGGATGGTTTAGTGATAAAAAATTCTTTTAATTTCTGTTTGTCTCTCCTTCCATTCTGAATTATAGCTGGATAAAGTATCCTTGATTTCATGTTTTTCTCATTTAGTACCCTGAATATGTCAGGACAGCCCAAAGGCCTATTCTAGGAATAGGTCTGTTTCCAGTGTAATGTTCCTACCCCTGTAGGTTAAGGAGTTCATGTCTTGAACTGTTTCCAGGATTTTCTCTTTATCTCTGAAATTTGCAAGCTTCATCATTATATATGTTGAGGTGTTATCTATTTTTATTGATTTTGAGGGGAGTTCTCTTTACATCTTGGATTTGAATGCCTGTTTCTTTCCCCAGATTAAGGAAGTTCTCAGTTATTATTTGTTTAAATATAACATCTGCCCTTCTGTTTCTTTTTTTCTTCTTCCTCTGGAACACAATAATTCTAATATGTTTTGCTTTAAGGTATCACTGATTTCTCAAAGCCTCCCCTCATCATCCATTAGTCATTTTTATTTTGTCCTCAGCTTCCTTCCTTTCCATCATCTCATTTTACATGTCACTGCCTCTTCTCCATCATTTACCCTTGCTGTTAAAGCATCCATTTTAGACTACATCTAAGTTAAAACATTTTTAAGTTTGCCTAATTAACTTTTATTTCTGCACTAACAGATTCTCTAGTGTCTTTTATGTTTTGGAAAGTCCAGCTAATAACTTCATAATCATTATCCTGAATTCCAGCCCTGATGTTTTACTTATATCCATATTGATTCGATCTTTGGCACATAGTATTACCTGTGATTCTTTCTTTTGTTGTGAACTCCACCTTCTAGTCATTTTTCCCAGAGAATAATGGATGAACAAGAGAACAAAATCAAAAATATCAATCAAGACCCAAGCAACATACACACTAGACAATTCTGAAGAGGTCAGAGACCAAAACAGAAAATAAAGAAGAAAAAAAAGGGGGGGAAGTGCATAATCTTATATGTGGACAAAACAGGGTGTATTTTGGTCTGGTAGAAGACACCAAATTATTTTTTAAAAAAGACCTAAAAAGAAAGAGTTGATAAAATAAGAAACTAGTTGAAACAGGAAAAAAAAGAAAAATAAAAATTTAAACAGAAAGACTAAAGACTCACGCAAAGAAATTTCTAATTCTATATACTATTTTCTCCTAGTGTAGGGTTTTTTTGGTTCTGAGTTATCTGTAAACTTGCGTTCACCTGAGGATCTTGCTGGTCTTCTGGGGAGGGGCCTGTTGCACTGATTCTTAGGTGGCATTGCCCGGGTGGAGTTGCACCACTCTGCCATGGGGCTAGTCTCAGTGTAAGCTGCTTCTGGTTGTTCTATGTGGCTTTTGTTCCCTGAATGCTTTTCCTGCCACTTTTGAGGATTAAAAAAAAAAAGTAAAAAGAAAAAATGGCAGTGTCCCAATCTCCAACCCCAAGTTGAATGATCACTGTCCCCACTCTTCAGTGCACCCTGAGGGAAAGGCAGTCAATCCCTTTCCTGTACATCAGAATCCTGCAGTGCATGCCCACACCAATTCTCCTAGGGGAGAGTGGGGTGTCACACCAAGGCCCTGGAGCTTGCTGAGGCTCTGCTCAGGGAGAATTTGCATAGTCATGCATGCATCCGCACCACTCCTCCCAGGAAAAGGAGCCAGTTTTTGTAGAAGTTGTTGCTTTTTGGGCCCCTGCTTGGAGAGCAGTCACTTGATGGTGCCACAATTTTCTGTTTATGGCAACATCTAGTTTAGAGTCTACTCTGGGGCATGCTAATCATAGCTGTCTTCCCCATATGAATGCTTGGGAACTCTGCCACATTCAGGCACCCCTGTTCTTTCAGTGACCCTGGGAATCCTGAGACGACACTGTACCCCCTAGGATTCTTCCTTGCTTTGTCACCTGAGCACCTTTCAGGCAGGGACATCCTTATAGGAGCAGACTTCTAAAAGTTCAGATTCCGTGCTCTCCTGCTATATCACTTTATGGTAGCCAGTGTACAGTGTCCATCCCCCCATGGTTTAAGTTCCAATATATTCTCTCAGATTCACATCTCTACACCTCCTACCTTGCAAACCGTGGTCACTTTTATATTTGTAGAACTACAGCTTTTCTTAGATCTCAAGTTGAATTCACAGTTATTCAGAATGATCTGATAGATATCTAGTTGAGTTCAAGAGACCAGGTGAAACATAGGTCCCCTACTTTTCCCCCATCTTCCCTCCATCTCCCTCTACAATTAACTACAGAAAGTCAGTTCTTCCAATCTTCAGGTCATTTTGAGTTGGTTTCAATGATGTGATTATAATTTAGGTGTGTCTGTGGGACAAAGTAATCTTAGGATGCTGTACTTTGATATCTTTCACTAAAATCCTATATGTGTTACTTACTAATTATTGAATCACTTATCAAGTTAAAAATAATTTATATTAATAAGGTAAGAGTTCACAGGTTGTGGAGTTACTGGTCTAAAAAAATTATAAGAATGAAATTTGTATTATAACCAAGAAATCCAAAAGTGAAATTTGGTGTCTATCAGAGAACAACTCTTTTTAAAAGACAAATCTGTATCGCTGTTAAATAAAAGTATGAACAGTCATATTTAGATCAGAATTGCTTTTATTTCTGGATTTAAATAAGCTATGTTCACAATTTAGCAATATTTATTCAAGTCAATAAAACAAAACCTATAATTCCCACCAATGAAAATTAAGAAAACTCTATTTCTTAGCTATTTTAGTCTGCAATAATCTCTTCTATGGCTTCCCAGGATGTAACAATATAATCAAATAATCTTACCCTTTAAGTAAAAAGAACAAAGCATCAAATATAACCAAAATGGAACATTACACATTGAGGTTACAACATACAGTCAAGTACCAAAAAAGTTAAATAAGTTTAACCCAATTTAGGAGTGCTGACAATATTGACTCAATCTTTGGCCCTCCATCTTATTCATATTCTTGTAATGACCTCCCTTGGGGATTTGTTCCAGGTCCCTTGGAGGTTAATGTATGCCCTGACCATAATACAGGAAGGTTTGTACTGATGCTCCCAAAAGTTGTTTAGATAACTAGGAGAGAGAACATAGTTTCTTCCTCTCCCTCCCCTCTAAGGCACAGATGGATCTAGGACATCTGTAAAATGTTAAACCCTTTGACGTCATCACAATGCCCTCTACATATCCCCCAAATTCTATAAAATCTGTGGATTAAGGTCTGAACTTTGTGGAAAATAGCTCTGCAGTGCCTGGATCATCATTTGCCCAATCCCCTGTCAGTAAGTTGCCCTGAATAAAACTCTGTAAGTGATATGGTGTGGCTTGCTTCATTTTTTTGTTTTTGTTTCAAAATGCCTTCTCAGGCACCTGGGTGGCTCAGTGGGTTAAGCCTCTGCCTTCAGCTCAGTTCATGATCTCAGGGTCTTGGGATGGAGGCCCATATCAGGCTCTCTGCTCGGCAGGGAGCCTGCTTCCTCCTCTCTCTCTCTCTCTCTGCCTTCCTTTCTGCTTACTTTTGATCTCTCTTTCTCTGTCAAATTAAAAAAAAAAAAACAAAACAGTGCCTTCTCAGTTTGGAGGATACTTTATTACACTTTCTTCACCTTTAAACACCCAAACTTAGCAAAAGGGTAATTTCTCATTTCATTAACCAATGAAAATAATCTTCATTTATACCCATTCTCATTTATGGTAGGAAACATAACATATGAATGGTGGTGAATACTCAGCAAGAAAAGAGTATCCATAATTGTACTCTGAATATTTTCATGACTTAATGGACATATTTTCTGATTATATCTGCTCTTCAATAGAACTATATAAACTGTTGGAATTCCTTCATGGATAAATCATGCAGTAAGTAAGAAAGAATACCTTATTTACTTAACCTAGATTACTTGCTAAAATATAACTTGGTTACTTCTCCAAATTGGAGACTATTAGAAAATTGCAGGAGCATGTTATTTATTTTAGTTGAGTAAAATAGAGACATTCCTGAGGAGATCACTAGTAGTACAGCTGGTCATCAAATGTTTCTTCCAAAGGACCCAAGGATTCTGGTCACCCACAGGGTAGTCTTCTTTACAATTTTGTTACTTTTTGTCCACTCAATCCCCTATATTGTACTCCCAAATTCCGTTTGGCCAGAAGTAATTTTCAGGGCTGGGCAGAATATATTTTTTATTTCTTATTTATTTCTTATTTATTTTTTTCAGTTATTAAAGAGCTGTTTAGATAAAAGATGAATACTTTTAATCAGGACTTATAGTAGTTGGAACTTGAGTTGTCTTAATTTTGTTTTCTTGTTATTTTTTGTTGGTTGGTTTATAAACAATGTTTTGTGGGTTTTTTTGAATCCTGGCCTATCAGCAATACTATGGAAAATGTAAACAATATTAAGCTATACAAATTAATCTCCTTTTAAAGTACAGACTAGCAAGGGCTGAGTCAAAATAAGAAAATCATTAAATGCATGTTTCAATCTCATTTGAAAGTATGAAAAGTCAAATTTCTCTGAAAGTCTTAATAGTGATATTCAGCCAAGGAGAAAATTTTAAAAATTAACAAGCTTAATTTCTTGATTTAATGCTGAAGATTTTTTCTAGTTACAAAGGAAAATTATCAATGAATTTTTTTTATTTTAAAAATTTCAAAAATAGTCATTAGTTTGCTGGGCAAAAATTCCAATAATACTCTAAATTTAAAAGCCAGAATACAGATTTAAATTAACTAATTTCCTGCTTGAATAAGAAAAGACAAACAAAAATGTAAAATACAAAAATAACACTGTTGTAGGACACTAAGGAAATGTTTTGGTTATGTATATATGAAATAAATATGCTTTATCTGCTTTTATTTTTATACATTACATATGAGTGAAGACTGAGATTTCAAATTACTTTGAATTAAAAAGAAACCAAAACCTTCATTCTATACTTTATTCTGTACAAAGTACTGCATTCTGTAGTACTTTGGTGTCAGATTTTTTATGTACTTTTTAAGGACGATGTTTCATATACAACAAACTAATGCTAACTTTGTCAAAGACATCTAAAAAAAAGTCTCCCTACACTTTTCAACACAGTATACAAAACTATAAAATCTGTCAAGATGAAAACCTTCTGGAACTTCTTAAAGTATTGGAAAGTACAGCAAAACAAAAGAAAGCATTATTTACAAACGTTATTTAAGCATTCTGTAATATATAGTGTTCTCAGTATAATTAGAGTGAAACTTATCCATATATACACATAAAATATTTTAGAAGTAAGTGAAATAAATGAAACACCAGTTCTCTAAATTAGAATTGATCACAATAGACAAGCTAGTCTCTGTGATATTTCATCCTGGAGAAAGCAAGTTTTATTTATTTTTTTGTTTTATTTATTTTTGTTTTGATTTTTTTTTAAATATTTATTTAAGAGAGAGAGAGAGAGAGCTAGAGAGATAACATGAGAAGGATGAGGGTGAGGGGGAGAGGGAAAAAATTCACACAAAACCCAACATTAAGACTTCACTTTTTAAAAAATATTCTGAAACATATGGAAAACTTAATAGAACAGAAGTTACTAAGGTAAGCAAATTCTTTCTTTTTCTTTCAAGATTTTCTTAAATTCTAGTTACTTAATATATAGTGTAGTATTAGTTTCAGTGGCAGAATCTAGTGATTCATCACTTGCTTACAAAACCCAGGGCCCAGTACAATAATTGCTCTCTTTAATGCCCATCACCAATTTATCCCATTCCCCCACTAGGAACCCTCAGTTTTTTTCCCTATTGTTAAGAGTTTCTTATGGTTAAAAGGGGAGAAAATTCAATCTCTATATTAAATATGCATGCAAGTAGAGAAAGTCCACCATAAAGGAGTTAAAATTAACCACATTTTGATAATTTATGATGCCATATTATAGGAAAATACTCTTTATAAAATAAGATAGGTGCATGTATTTACTGATCTATAAATATACATATTTAATTCATACATCATGTTCATACCAATCATGATAAAATCCAACTACTCTAGCTGCTCTGTGGAAGCAACATTTTACCAACAGAACCTGTCTGCACCTGTGGTAGCTCCATACTGAGGTCAAAGCCACAATTTAAAAAATAATTAACATAAATAAATTTAATATATGCATTTCCTCTTTACCTAATTATAATAAGCAATAAAATAAGCTTACTGCAAATTTGAATATCCCACCTATCATTTTACCTTAATTTAAATAACAAATAAAACTGACTCAATTTTATACATAAGTAGAACTCAAAGTTTTCTGTATGTCCACTTCAAGATGAAAGAATTTAAAAATTATAAAGCATTTTTGTTAAGCCCTAATGATATCTCACCTGGGTGATACTCTTATGATAAAAAAGCTAATAGAAGGACAATGAACCAATCATCTGAATAAAAGACCGAAACAATGGTCATCCAATGAATTCAATTTACTGGAGATTACTATGTCTTCTAACTGTAAAGAGAAATTAATATACCTAAAAAAATGTAATAGACAGACAAATACAGTCTCAGGATCCTTACCTAATATCAGAGCTAACTTCAAGTTCTATGTCTAGCTCCTAAGCTACCCACAGTAAGAATCATTACTTGTTGTAGTTGGGAAGATGGTGGAAGGCCGGGTGACCCCATTTCAGGAAGTCCCCTGAAGTGAGCTCAATTCCTGCAAAAAACACTACAGGAACACTGTGAGCACCTATGAAATCAGCCTGAAATGTAATATTTCACACTTGATCACTATGGGGGACGAAGAACATTGGCAAAGAGGTAAAGTGTAATGGGAGCGATTGGAGGGATATCCAAAAACAAGGGGCACAAGGGAGGAAGCCCACAGAGGCAACCCATTAGAAAGCAATACCCCAGCACAAAGTGCTCTGCATTTGGGGAACAACAGCAGATTACAGTCTGATTCAAAGCAAACAGAAACAGAGGGCCTGAGGGGCAGCTGGGGAAACAGGGATATAGATCTGCAGAGAGAAAGTGTGTCCCAGTGCTGCACGAGGGAATGCAATGGAGCCAGCAGAGTGGAGTCTTTTTTTCCACCACTTTTTTCCTTTTTAAAAAAAAAAAATATTTATTTATTTTTTTTCTTTCCTCCACTGCTTTTCCCTACCGCTTCTCTCCACACCGTGGGCCAGGCACAGACCCCCTTCCCCAGGGAAGGCGATTTTTCAGACTTGAGCACAACCTGCGGGGCCGGGGGACCTCAGCCCCTCCTGCGTGGGGGTACACCACAGACTCCCTGGGCACAGACAAGGTCCAACAACCAAAATCAGTTGTGGTTTCTGTGGTGTGGGAGCGAAATGATAAACGAGGGCTTGGACAGGAATCAAACCAGCATCTGCACTCTGCCTGGTTGTGATACACGGCCAAGGGAGAAGATACAGGAGAGGCTGTGAGCCCCTCACCGTCCAAAGGGTTGCTAATTAGGGGCTCTCTCTGGGAAGGAAGTCTAGGCACAGACATCTTGCTCCAACCTGACTTCCTGAACAGCTGCAAAAAGTCGCAAAAGAAGAAACCCTCCAGAGAACTAAAGCCTGACAAACTGGTTGCTATGGAGTCGAGTCCCTAGGAAGGGGGCAGAGAGATGAAGCCCAGGTAGAAGAGACTGAAAACCAATGTGGCAAGCTCGGCCCCCAGAAGGCAAGCCAGAAGCACAAAGGACAACACCCAAACTGTAAAACCCCAACATCGGGGGGAAAGGCAATATATTAAGCTCCTGGTACTACCCCAAAAGCTGTAGACTTTATTGATACAGTTTTTCATTTATTTGCTTTTTTAACTTTTTTCCATTTTTACTTTTAAAGTTTCCACTTTAAACTTAAAAATTCATTCTCACGGTTTTTGTTCTTTTAATTTTTAACCCACTTCTTATCACAATGTGATACTTAATACAACACTCCATAATAATGTTTTACCTTGAATTTTTTTCAAACATATACCTGTGTTTTCTGTTGTTGTTGTTGTTGTTGTTATTGTTGTTGTTTGGTTGGTTTATCTGTTTTTTCCTTTTTTTCCCTCTTCTTTCCTTTATTTTTTCTTTTAAATGTACATATAGTTATAAGCTTCAAGGTAATGCTGCATCCTATTCAATACTACCACTATATACAAACTAGTTCTAATATCCCAAAATCTTTAAAAAGTGGATTCCTATAACAATAATAACAAGACAAACTCGGGAGGATCTGAAATTCTTTCCTTGCCTACAAGGAGTGTCTCCCTCACCTTCCCACCCTAGTCTGTCAGTGTTTCTGTGTATTTGTTTTTGCCTTTGTATTATATAAATACTGGTCTTGGGGGTTATTCAGGTAGGGCATAGCTTTTTGATCTCTTCATTTACACAAGATGGCCTTTTTCTTTACCCTATACTAGTTTGGTACCATATAAATCCTACCACTGGACCCCACTCTGGCAGGTTTTTTGTGGGGTTTTTTTGCTTGCTTCTTTTCTCTTTTTTCTTTCTTATTCCTTTCCGGGGGTGAATTCTGATTGCTCCAAAACCTTCCAGAGACCAATTCACCTGTATAGTGGCTGATATATTTAGCTATACACCCCCTCAACCACTCCTCACCATAATGACTCAGAGGAGGAACAACCAACAGAGACTGCAACCCCGGTCATAGAATGACTGGAAATGAATATAAACAATATGACAGAAATGGAATTTAGGGCAGCAATCGTCCAAGCAATGGCTAATTTGGAAAAGAACATTAGTCTCAAGATGGAAGCCCTAATAACAAAAGTGAAAGCTGAGTTTAGAAAGGCTATTAATGAGATGCAATCTAATTTAAATATGCTAAGAGCTAGAGTAAGTGAAGCTGAAGATCATATCAGTTATTTAGAAGATAGATGGATTAAAAAGGAGGAGCAAGAGAAATCTTGGAGCAAACAGCTAAAATCCCATGAAAACAGAATAAGGGAAATAAATGATGCAAATAAATGTTCCAATATCAGAATTATTGGAATGCTTGAAGGAGTTGAGAGAGAGAAGCCTAGAAGATATAGTTGAAAAAAATCATGGATGAAAATTTCTCGAATCTGGGGAACAAAACTAATATTCATGTCGTAGAGCCAGAGAGGACACCCCTGAATATCAGTGAGGCCAGAAAAACCTCTAGGCACATAATTGTGAAATTCATGAATCATAAAACTAAAGAATATGTCTTAAGGGCAGCTAGGGGGAAGCAATCCCTTACCAATAGAGGGAGAACCATCAGAATAATGTCAGATCTAGCCACAGAAACCTGGAAAGCCAGAAAGGGCGGGCAAGACATATTCAGGGAATTACAAAAACATATGCAATCAAAGATAATGTACTCAGCAAGGTTGGCTTCCAGAATGGAAGGGGAGATAAAGAGCTTCCAGGACCATCGAGATCTAAAATATTATGCAGCGACCAATCCAGCACTACAGGAAATACTAAGAGGGGTTCTATAAAAGAGAAATGAGCACAAGAATGACACAGAACAGAAACTTACAGAGGTAATCTATAGAAACATGAAGATCACAGGCAACATGATGTCAATACAAACCTATCTATCAATAATCACTCTCAATGTGAATGGCCTAAATGCTCCAATAAAAAGGCGCAGGGTTGCAGACTGGATAGAACAACAAGACCCATCAATATGTTGTTTACAAGAGACACATTTTGAATCTAAAGACATTTCCCGATTGAAAGTGAGGGGATGGAAGACCATCTTTCATGCCAATGGATCTCAAAAGAAAGCTGGGGTAGTGATTCTCATACCAGACAAACTGGATTTTAATCTAAAGGCTGTAGTCAGAGACACAGAAGGACACTATATCATTCTCAAAGTGTCTATACACCAAGAAAATCTAACAATTGTCAATATTTATGCCCCCAACATGGGAGCAGCCAACTACATAAGCCAACTGTTATATTGATACAATAAACAGTCATACTGATACAAATACATTAATTGTAGGAGATCTTAAAAGACTACTCTCAGCAATGGACAGATCATCTAAAGAGAAAATCAACAAAGAATCAAGATCCTTGAATGACACATTGGATCAGATGGACCTCATAGATATATTCAGAACATTTCACCCTAAAACAGCAGAATACTCATTCTTTTCGAGTGCACATGGAACTTTCTCCAGAATAGACCACATACTAGGTCACAAATCAGGCCTCAACTGATACGAGAAAATTGAGATTATTCCCTGCATATTCTCTGACCACAGTGCTGTGAAACTGGAACTCAACCACCATAAAAGTTCAGAAGAAAATAAAACACTTGGAAGCTAAAGACGAACCTGCACAAGAATCTGTGGATCAACCAGGAAATCAAAGAAGAACTGAAACAATTCATGGAAACCAAGGATAATGAAGATATATTGATCCAAAACCTATGGGATACAGCAAAGGCAGTCCTAAGGGGGGAATGCATAGCCATCCAAGCCTCACTCAAAAAATTGAAAAATCCCGAAAACACCAACTCTCATTACACCTTAAAGAACTGGAAGATCAACAAAAAATTAAACCAACCCCCCACACAAGGCAGGAAATAATTACGATTAGAGCAGAGATGAATCAGTCAGAAACTAGAGATACAGTAGAACACATCAAGGGAACTAGAAGCTGGTTCTTTGAAAGAATCAATAATATCAATAAACCATTGGCCAAACTAATCCAAAAGAAAGGGGAGAGGACTCAAATTAATAAAATTATGAATGAAATGGGAAAGATCACAACTAACACCAAGGAAATAGAAACAATCATCAGAAATTACAATCAACAATTATATGCCAATAAGTTTAACAACCTAGAAGAGATAGATACATTCCTAGAAACCTATAAACAAGAAGACATTGACAATTTGAATAGACCTATATCTAGTAACGAGATTGAAGCAGTGATCAAAAACCTCCCCAAAAACAAGAATCCAGGACCAGACGGATTCCCTGGGGAATTCTACCAAACATTCAAAGAAGAAATAGCACCTATTCTCCTGAAGCTCTTTCAAAAAACAGAAACAGAAGGAAAACTTCCAGACTCTTTCTATGAAGCCAGCATTCCTCTAATCCCCAAACCAGACAAAGACCCCATCAAAATGGAAAACTTCAGACCAATATCTCTGATGAATATGGATTCCACAATCCTTGCTAACAGGATCCAACAATGCATTAATAAGAATTATCCACCATGACCAGGTGGGATTTACCCCAGGGATGCAAGCGTGGTTCAACACTTGCAAATCCATCAACGTGATAAAACAAATCAATAAGAGAAGAGAGAAGAACCACATGGTACTATCAATTGAGGCAGAAAAGGCTTTTGACAAAACACTACATCCATTCCTGATTAAAACTCTTCAAAGTATAGGAACAGAGGGAACATTCCTCAACCTCATAAAATCTATCTATGAAAAACCCACAGTGAATATCATTCTCAATGGGGAAAAACTGACAGCCTTCCCTCTGAGATGAAGAATAAGACAAGGATGCCCACTCTCACCACTACTCTTCACCATAACGTTAGAAGTCCTAGCAACAGCAATCAGACAACAGAAAGAAGAAAAAGATATTCAACTTGGCAAAGAAGAAGTCAAACTCTCTCTCTCTCTTTGCAGATGACATGATACTCTATGTGGAAAACCCAAAAGACTCTACACCCAAACTACTAGAACTCATACAACAATTCAGTAATGTGGCAGGATACAAAATCAATGCACAGAAATCAGTTGC
Organism: Spilogale gracilis; assembly: GCA_004023965.1. Taxonomy (NCBI): domain Eukaryota; kingdom Metazoa; phylum Chordata; class Mammalia; order Carnivora; family Mephitidae; genus Spilogale; species Spilogale gracilis. The sequence goes on from PITA01005957.1 coordinate 98,271, forward strand.
TTTCTTATAAACTAACAATGAAAATATAGAAAGGGAAATCAGAGAATCAATTCCATTTACTATAGTACCAAAAACCATCAGATACTTAGGAGTAAACCTAACCAAAGAAGTCAAGGATCTGTACTCAAGGAACTACAGAACACTCATGAAAGAAATTAAAGAAGACACAAAAAGATGGAAGAGCATTCCATGCTCATGGATAGGAAGAATAAACATTGTCAAAATGTCTATACTGCCCAGAGCAATCTATAAGTTCAATGCCATTCTAATAAAAATTCCACCAACATTCTTCAAAGCGTTGGAACAAACAATCCTAAAATTTATATGGAACCAGAAAAGACCCTGAATTGCTAAGGAATTGCTGAAGAAGAAAAACAAAGCTGGGGGCATCTCATTACCTGACTTCAGGCTTTATTACAAAGCTGTGATTACCAAGATAGCATGGTACTGGCACAAAAACAGAGAAATAGACCAATGGAAAAGAGTAGAGAGTCCAGATATGGACCCACAAATCTATGGTCAAATCATCTTCGAGAAAGCAGGAAAAAAATATCCAGTAGAAAAAAGACAGTCTTTTCAATAAATGGTGCTGGGAAAATTAGACAGCTACATATAAAAGAATGAAACTAGATCATTCTCTTACACCACACACAAAGGCAAACTCGAAATGGATGAAATACCTCAATGTGAGGCAAGAATCCATCAAAATCCTGGAAAAGAACATAGGCAGTAACCTCTTTGACATTGGCCACAGCAACTTCTTTCAAGACACGTCTCCAAAGGCAAAGAAGACAAAAGCGAAAATGAACTTTTGGGACTTCATCAAAATAAAAAGCTTCTGTACAGCAAAGGAAACAGTCAATAAAACAAAGAGGCAACCCACGGAATGGGAGAGAATATTTGCAAATGACATTACAGACAAAGGGCTGATATCCAGGATCTATAAAGAACTACTCAAACTCAACATCCAAAAAGATGAACACATCAAAAAATGGGCAAGAGACATGAAGAGGTACTTCTCCATAGAAGATATACGAATGGCTAACAGACACATGAAAAAATATTCATCGGCACTAGCTACCAGGGAAATTCAAATCAAAACCACACTGAGATACCACCTTAAACCAGTCAGAATGGCCAAAATTAACAAGTCAGGAAACCACAAGTGTTGGAGAGGCTGGGGAGAAAGGGGAACCCTCTTACACTGTTGGTGGGAATGTAAACTGGTGCAGCCGCTTTGGAAAACAGTGTGGAGATTCCTTTAAAAATTAAAAATAGAACTACCCTATGACCCTGCAATTGCACTACTGGGCATTTACCCCAAAGATACAATGGGGTATCTTTGAAAGAATCAGATGTAGTGAAAAGAAGGGTCATATGTACCCCAATGTTCATTGCAGCAATGGCCACAATCACCAAACTGTGGAAAGAGCCAAGGTGCCCATCAACAGATGAATGGATAAAGAAGATGTGGTACATATATATAATGGAATACCACACCTCCATCAGAAAGGATGAATATCCAACTTTTGTAGCAACATGGACTGGATTTGAAGAGATTGTGCTGAGTGAAATAAGCCAAGTAGAGAAAGTCAAGTATCACATGGTTTCACTTACTTGTGTTTCATAAGGGGTAATATAGAGGACAATGGGAGAAGGAAAGGAAATGGGAATTAGGGTAATTCAGGGAGAGAAAAGAAACATGAGAGACTTTGGACACAGAAACCAACTGAGGGACTTGGAGGGAGGGGGTGGGGGATGGGAGACTCTGATGGTTGGTACTGAGGGCACGTATTGCATGGAGCACTGGGTGTGGGACATGGGCAATGAATCTTGGAACACTGAAAAAATAAAATCAATTTAACGTAAAAAAAAGAATCATTACTTGTATTTTCCTATACAAGAGACATTTAGAAAAGTTAGATATACTGATCTAAGATCGTTCTAATGACAGAACCTGAACCAAGGCTTGTTGGCCTCCAAGGCTCATGATTTTAATCTCCATTATAACTACTTTTTATGATATAAATTAGCCTTCTCCTCTGTCTCTAGACCAGTGTATGCCAACCAGTTTGGAAAAAAAATACAGGGAATAGAGCAACATTAATAATCATTAGGAGACTCTAATGACAGATTATCATTTATTTATTTATTATTTATTTGTTTGTTTGTTTGTTTATGGTGTGAAGCCCTTTTACTATTTTATTTTTACTTTTTAAAGTTCAACTAGCCAATATATAGTACATCATTCATTTCTGATGTAGCGTTCAAAGATGTATTAATTGCATTTAACACTCAGTGCTCATCACAGTTTGTGCCCTTTTTAATAGCCATCACCATGTTACCTCATTCCCCATACCCCACCTTCCTGTGGCCTTCAATTTGTTTCCCAGTGTCCATACATAGTCTTTCATGTTTTTTCTATCTCTGATCTACCCCCCTTCGTTTTTCCTTTCTTCCCCTATAATCCTCCATGATATTCCTTATGTTCAACATATGAGTGAAACAAAAGATAGGTATTTATCTTTTCTGAAGACTGAGTAATATTCTTTTGTATATATGAACCACATCTTCCTTATCCATTCATTCACTAAATTACTCCTTCCACAGTTTGGCTATTGTAGACATTGCTGCTATGAACATTGGGGTGCATGCGCCCCTTCCTTTCACCACATCTGTATTTTTGGGATAAATGCCCAGTAGTGCAATTGCAAGGTCATAGGGTAACTCTATTTTTAATATCTTGAGGAAACTCCATACTGTTTTCCAAAGTTGCTGTACCAACTTGCATTCCCACCAACAGTGTAAGAGGGTTCCCCTTTCTCCACATCCTCACCAACATCTATTAATTCTTGTCTTGTTAATTTTGACCATTCAAACTGGTGTAAGGTGGTATCTCATAGTGGTTTTGATTTGTATTTCCCTGATGGCTAGTGATGTTGAACATTTTTTCATGGGTCTATTAGCCATTTGTATGTCTTCTTTGGAGAAGTGTTTGTTCATGCTTTTTGCCCATTTCGTGACTGGATTATTTGATTTTGGGGGTGGTGTTGAGTTTGAGAAGTTCTTTATAGATGTTGGATCAAGCCCTTTATTTGCAATTTTATTTGAAAATATCTTCTCTCATTCTGTGGATTGCCTCTTAGTTTTGTTGACTGTTTCCATTGCTCTGCAGAAGCTTTTTATCTTGATGAAGTCCCAAAGTTCATTTTTGCCTTTTTTCCCTTGCCTTTGGAGATGTCTTGAAAAAAGTTGCTGTGGCTGATATCAAAGAGGTTACTGCCTATGTTCTCCTCTACTATTTTGATGGATTCCTGTCTCACATTGAGTTCTTTCATTCATTTTGAGTTTATCTTTGTGTGTGGTATAAGATAGTGGTCCGGTTCCATTCTTCTACATGTGGCTGTCCAATTTTCCTAGCACCATTTACTGAAAATACTTTTTCCATTGGCTATTTTTTCTTTATGTGTCAAAGATTAGTTGACCATAGAGTTGAGGGTCCATTTTTGGGCTCTCTATTCTGTTCCATTGATCTGTGTGTCTGTATTTGTGCCAATACTCTCCAGTCTTGATGATCACACCTCCGTAATATAACTTAAAGTCAGGCATTGTGATGCCCCTAGCTTTTGTTTTCTTTTTCAACATTCCCTTGGCAATTTGGGATCTTTTCTGTTTCCATACAAATTTTGGATTGTTTATTCTAGCTCTGTGAAAAATGTCGATGTTATTTTGATAGGGATTGCGCTGAATGTGTAGACTGCTCTGGAGAATATTAGATATTTTCACAATGTTTATTCTTCTAATCCATGAGTATGATATATTTATCCATCTCTTTATATCTTCCTCAATTTTTTTCTGAAGTTTCTATAGTTTCTTGAGTATAGATTGCTTACCTCTTTTGTTAGGTTTATTTTTAGGTATCTTATGGTTTTGGGTGTTATTGTGAATGGGACTGATTCCTTAACTTCTCTTTCTTCAGTTACATTGTTAGTGTATAGAAATTCAACTGATTTCTGTGCCTTGATTTTGTATCCTGCCATGTTGTTCAATTGCAGTATGAGGTCTAGTAATATGTGCATGGAGTCCTTTAGTTTTTTTCACATAGTCATGTCATCTGCGAAGAGAGAATTTGACTTCTTCTATGACAATTTTAATGTCTTTTATTTCTCTTTGTTGTCTAATTGTTGAGGCTAAGACTTCTGGTACTATGTTGAACAAAAGTGGTGAGAGTGGGCATCCCTGTTGTGTTCCTGACCTTAAGGGAAATACTCTGTTTTTCCACATTGAGAATGATATCTGTGGAGGGATTTTTATAGATGACTTTTATTATATTGAAGTATGTTCCCTCTATCCCTACACTTTGAAGAGTTTTAATCCCATTGGGTGGAACTCCCCTGCCCCTGTCAGGGAGAAGGGATTCGTGAAAACTGGTCTTCTATACTTTTGTTCCATGATGGCTTTCCATGGCTCTCCCAAGAATCAGAGCAAATATGGTTGCACCTAAACCTCTGGCCCAGAGCAGAGAAATCACAGCCAGCTCTCTTCACTAAACCCTCCAGGACAGTCTCCGTTTCTGTATGCATCCCCCAAATCTTCAGCTTCCCATGATGCCCACCCACAATGACTCTCTCAGAGGTTGTCCCATGCGCCTAGGGATGTCTCTGCCCTTTATACCTCTAAAACCATAAGTGGCAGTGGACTTGCATGCACACCTGCAGTTCCTGGATCCTGTCTGGGCACTGTTCTAAATCCCTTTCCCAGCTGCTACCACTTTGTGAGTTTTTGTCTAGTTGTGAGCACAGGCTCCTTATTTTTCCAGGTTTCCCAAGAGAATGATTCTCAACCAGCCAGCTTGAAGTTTATGGCAATTTGAGCTGAGAGACCTTTCCTGAGATCACTGACAGTTAACTTCTTTCCTGGTTCTATTGCTTGGGTACTCTGTCAGTCCAGGAAGTCCCTTTGGTTCTCAGCCTTCTCCTATCTCAAGACCAGAGTGCTCTACCTGGAATGTTGCCTTTTCATTTCTAGAGCCCCTTTCAGAAAGGGATGTCTCTCCCTAGAGCAAATTTATAAAGATTCTGATTTTGTGCTCTGGTATATCATTTTTTCTGGAATTAGCTTATGGAAGCTCCCTCCCACTTCTTTTTTTTTTAAGATTTTATTTATTTGACAGAGAGAAACACCGCCAGAGAGGGAACACAAGCAGGGGGAGCGAGAGAGGGAGAAGCAGGCTTCCTGCTGAGCAGAGAGCCCGATGTGGGACTTGATTCCGGGTCTCGGAGATCATGACCTGAGCCGAAGGCAGTTGCTTAACCAACTGAGCCACCCAGGCGCCCCCTTCCCACTTCTATTTATCTTCCAATATCTCCCCACAGATTCATGACTCTGCACTTCCTACTTTTCAAAAAACAGTGCTTTTCTGCTTATAGAGATCCAGATACATTTTCTTACATTTCAGGCTGATTTTTTGAGTATTCAGAGTGCTTTTGTCGATATTCAGCTAAATTCAGGGACTGGTTGAAGTGGGGCCCTTGCTCCTCTGCCATCTTGCCTCCTGAATCAATAGATTGTTATTTAAAAGTTAATTATATGCTATATTAAAATTTGTTGAGGGAATCACAAATTCAAGCAGAATTTAGATACTTAAATGTTTATCTTTGAGAATGAAAATTAGTATTTGAACATCAGTGGTCTACCTGGTTCTATTGCTCCAGTCACCACCCATTATTGACATAACACGTTCCTCAATTTTGACCCACTCATCCAAGGAACATTTGGTGATGTCTGGAGGCATTTTAGGGTATCATAATTGGGGGGAAGGGGTGTTACTGTTATCTTGTGAGTAGAAGACAGTGGTGCTGCTAAATGTCCTATGAATACACAGAATACATAGCCTAAAATGTCAATAGTGTCAAGGTAGAGACATCCTTTTTTAAATCTTATCAAAAATTGTCTACAGAACTTGGTTTTCTACTGAAGGTCAGCGTGGCTGTATTGTGGCAATGCCCCTCTTACAAGACCTCTCCTGCTGTATTTTCAAGCCCAGTATTCTTACTTGGTCTTTGGTGGTCCTTAGCCTTCTATTCCTAAGATGGAATCTTCTGACACACAATGTCTTAATATCCTTTATAGTACTTAACAGAAGTTATCTCTCTTGCTACCTGCCTGTTGGTATGTGAGCTATATCAGGATATAAATAAAGTAAAATATTGTACAACCTATCCTACAACCCTGTTCTCAAAATACTGCATACTGGATTTATTTTTTTTTCTTGCTTTTTTTATTTCCACACACTTTCTCAGTTATAGTTATCAATTTCAGAAACCATTGATTACCTCTATAACTCTATGCCTTAGATGTTCTACAATTTTGATCTGTTAAATTCCTACCCATATTTCAGCGATTTTTGTCTAAAATGACTCAACACTTATACAGCTTCCTCCCAAATCACTGGTGAGTCTACCTTGACTTCTTACATTGGAGTGCAAACAGTAGACTTTTAATATTACAGCTTTTCTATAGTCTTCCATCTTTTACCTTCTCTTCATATACTTTATCCATTTATCTAATGGGTTGTCTTTTCTTTCTGATTTGTAGATTTTCTTTATAGGTACTGAATACTAATCTTTTATTATTAAATGCATTGCAAATATCTTCTCCCAGTATATGGCTTTTCTTTCTTTTTTTTTTTTTAAGATTTTATTTATTTGACAGAGATAAACACAGCCAGAGAGGGAATACAAGCAGGAGGAATGAGAGAGGGAGAAGCAGGCCTCCCACCGAGCAGGGAGCCCGATGTGGGACTCGATCCC